>JAFEMH010006168.1:0-133255 GCA_022495995.1 Adenophora triphylla var. japonica | reverse complement strand
CCGTGGGCGACCGCGGCAGCCACTTTTCCAGCAAGCTCGAGATTTCAAACCTTCCTTTTACCCATTTTCTTTTCCCCTTTTAATCTTCCTTATTTCCAAGAACACGAAAAGAATTTCTAACTTTTTA
Source organism: Adenophora triphylla var. japonica (assembly GCA_022495995.1). Taxonomy (NCBI): domain Eukaryota; kingdom Viridiplantae; phylum Streptophyta; class Magnoliopsida; order Asterales; family Campanulaceae; genus Adenophora; species Adenophora triphylla. The sequence continues at coordinate 133,128 of JAFEMH010006168.1, read as the reverse complement.
ATTTCATCCTAAATCATTTAAACCAAAAATGATATAAACCTAATTCATTGCAATATGATTTCAAACCCATTTTACTAACACATTTCAAGTTAAATCTTCTAAAACTAACTCCACCCATTTATATGTACACTCTAAATCCACTTCTATGAACATGAGCATTATTCTATGTTGTTACCCATTTTCTCGACTCCAAGAATGGTTTGAAAGCGTGAAACAACCTTCGTAACAACATGAGCAAACATTTAGAGTTAATGAGCATTTGTGAAGAGAAGGGTCATAATAACTTACCTTAGAGCAGGAGATGGATTATGGATTTCTTTAGCTTGATGAGCTGCCTAAACGCTTGGGTACAAGAAATCTTCCGGGATTGAAAAATGAAGAAGGATTGAGATTTGGGACTTGGAAGAAGAGGTATCTTGGAGAAGACTTTGCATGGGCTTTTTTTGGGGAAAGAGGAAGAAGAAAAATGAAGAAGAAGGAAGGAGGAGGGTAGAATGAGAAAGTGTAGGGGAAGTATGGGAGGAATATGGGGAGGTTGACTAAAGGGAAAAAAAAAGGATGAGGGAATTAAGGAGAGGGGAAAATGGCCCCCGTCTTCAAATCAATTAAAGCCTTTTAAAAATCTTTTCATTTAAATCCTTTACTTCTTTCCCCTGCCTTGAAAAGAAGCCCTAACTATCCATATTTTTATTTATTTTATCCATTTATATTATTATCACTACTCCCGAGATGCTTTTATTTAATTTCCCAATCATCTCGACCTAATATAAGAAATTAATAATATAAGAAATGATCACATAATATTATGACAATAATATTAAAAAAGCATATAATATGAGTGCTAAGAATTGGTGCCTAGGGTTAGGGTCGATTACACTCGCTCCCCACCTTAAAGAAAATTTGATCCCAGAATTTTAAAAAAGGCTTACCTTAAGGATCAATAACAAGGTTACCTCTCGTAAGTTTCAAATTACAATTTCCGAATGGTTTTCACTTAACGGCGCCCATGATTTTTCTATGCATTTTCTGGCAGCCTTACATACCCTAGGATTTCCAATTCCCTAATCTATAATTCTAATAACTCTCAAATGGTTCTCCCGCATAATTCCAAATCCGTATAATGCATCATTAGTGGAAGAACTACATACGAAACGGGGATCGTGCAAATGATTTTCATGCCAAGCTTCGCCTGATATCTCTTCAATGTTAAACTAAAGCTGCTATTATCCACAATTCGCTAAGGTTGAATTAAAATTCCCGAGTTTGAGAGGAGATCCCGTCCATCCACACATGTAACCTATTCCTCGAGAATCTGAATAGTATTCTAATCTCTCCACTTTACGACTAACTAAATCTTCCCGACTCTTAGGATCGGTAACAATCCCAAAAGGAAGCTTCAAAGATAAGGTTCCATGCTTAACTAACGAAGAACAATTGTAACCACTCTCGGGTAGGGTGTAAGAAAATTCCACTTTATCACAAAGTCAACTTCCTCAGAAGCATACGCTATGTACTTTCCCAAATTCTCGTAATATCGCCAATCTAATTCTCCTTTTAACTCTATTAACGCTTAAATTTCTGAAAGTCCTCACATCCGCTAGGTAAGGTAAGGACTTGGGATCTATAGCCAATCTATTACTCTATCTCTATTTATCTCGAATATGATTTATCTTTATTACATCATCCATTTATACATCATAGACATATTTACAAATTAATTAAGCAACGATCTTTCATTTTTTCAAGAATTTCTTAAAAATTCCTTGATTGGCGCATCAAGTATTAACTGTCAACCCCAAAGATCACGAACACAATCGTCTCGTCTTAGATCTAGGGAACATCGAAGCTTAAGACTTTTTAGAACCCAAAATTTGGAATCCTCTCAAGCCAACTTCACAGCTTGCTAAACTCCTCAAAAGCAATGAATTTCCAGCTAAAGACAAATAACCTGACTTCACAGAAATGATCCTCTCGTAACTTTCAAATAACCAAGAAGATCATCAATCTAACACTACCATAAAGCCAGTCAAGATAAGGATTAAAATTCGATTATCATACTTAGAACCGAGCACATGAGATACTTTGATGGAAACAAAATTACCATCTACTCCCTGCTAGCACATAAAATTCTACGGAGAGACTTCTTATGCGAAGTCTAACACCCATACCCGAAATACCATTCACACTTCTAACCAAAATTTTGCCCCTTTAACGCATATATAACAAGTATACCACATAAAGGTTCAATACGTATCAATTACCAATGTACACAATTTAGAGCACGTAAAGGAAGACTCACTTCTTATGATAGTCACGATACCAATACGCAACATTCTTAACCCTCAGTGTCTCAGAGTATATTTCAAAATCATAATTTTATACCATCATACCAAATCAGCTGGCAATACATGCTCGGCCATAACCTTGGCATCACCATCGTGGTAAACCAAAGGAGATTCGAGGTATTCTCTCATAAAGAGACGAGAATCCTCCTAACAATAACAAAACAAAATCTCGAAGCAATTCTATGCCACATATAAGCAAAATGCTATGCCACACATAATGATATGATAACTTGAGGATGCTATAAAATATGACCCCTAACTTCCGAGACAGAATTATACCTCTAAGGACCGGCGAGGGATATACTCTCTCCAAGACTTCAAAACAAGGATTCAACTTTTACACATTCACTTTGGATTTCCTGCATTGCCCACTTTTTGTTCCACCTCTTTGCCCCCTTTGCCAGGCCAAACTGTCAGAAGCTACACCTACGATGGAAATACGAGTGACAATTTTTCTGTAGTGCCCCTTCTTTTACTCCACAATTCAAACATTTCCCTTGCTTACTCCAACACTTGATCTTCGTAGTGACCCATCTTCTGTGGCAATATTTAGCAAATCATCCCATCTTGTTTGACAGATATTGGCCTCAGACGAAGAAGCTTTACCACAAGTTCCCCTCTCACACTTCACGAAGTTAAAAAAGCCCTTGAGTTTGTCCTCTGAATGATTTTGGATCCTTGTCCTAGATACTTTGGTTTATTTCTAATCCCACCTTAGCAGTTTTCCACTATTTCCCTCAATGCTATTCTCGTATCTTGTATGTCTCTATATGTCTGGGCTGTTTGTCCTGATAGTGGTGAAGCTATCAATCACTAATTTCTTCCTAAACTCAATCCTCAAACCCGATTACTGTGCAAGCCTTAAGAACTCTTCTCGCTTCATGCGATACCAAATGCAGGGCAACACCTAGCTAATTCCTCAAACCCAGGATGAATGCTTGATTCATAGTCATGTTCCACTTTGTTTTAGTCCTAAGAATTCAAATCTCCTTCCTATCCCTTGTAACCATTGTAATAAATAATCCTCGAGCTGTTGAGTGAAATTATCCCAAGTTCTGGGCGTATGATCCCGCCTCCCAACTTCCCTTCACTTTCCGCCACCACCGATCGTTTGGACCTTGAAGTTTGAAAAAATCGGCATACTTAACTTTCCTCTTGGTTGCGACTCTTGCCCTGCATAACCTCAAAGGTGATTTTGTTCATTTTCTCTAACCATTTTTGCCTTTAACGGATCAGGATATCCATTCTAAAACTCAGGTAAGGATTCATCTTCCACAAACCTTTCCCATCCATCACTTCTTGACATCCCTCGGGTTGATTTTAACGGAAGCGATCCCTCATAGTCTCCATCATTACTATCAGCAACATCCTCGGAATAATTTCATCATCTATGCTTCATTACGAATTCCACCTATACCACAATATCTCCTTCATTTCCCAGGACCTTTCGCTGATCATCATTGCTTAGGCCATTAGAACGAACTCCTGCATTAAACACTCGGCGTCAATTGCCACCCCATTCCCCTTTAGTTTAAGACCATCTATCCTTGAACTCTAAACTAAGCTCTGCGATACTAACTTTGTGAGCACCACCAACCCAGGGACCTAACGCGTGTCAAACACAGAGCTTGAGAAGCTCGAAACTAAGAAAGCCCATCTTAGATTTTTTTAAAACTTTTATTTGCCTTTACAAAGAAAACCAATTCTCAATTTCACATAAACAAAAATCCAAAATAATAATATCTCTCCACTTGGAGGACTTTAAACAAATACTTTACATAAATCCAATACTTAATTAATTAAGCATTTGAAAACCCTAATTAACATTGTTTAACAAAAGGGTTTTTCTTACAACTGGCTATAAAAGAATAATACTTAAATATGACTAGAACAACCCAATCATATATACCTTATCACGACCAAATCCCCAGCAAGAGTCCAGAGACTCTTTCCCAGGCCTCGACATGAAATTACCAGATCCAGGCAGGGCCTCGCGGCCAGGCAAGATCCGGCATACTTTCGCAGTTGGAGGCGGTTGTCTCGTAGTTTTTGTTTTTGTAGCAAGTCTTGCCACGCCTGATTTTTATGTAAGCCCAAACATTGAAAAAAGGGCATCGGGATTTAAAGATTAATTTTAAAGCGTGTTTGTGTGATGAGGATTTTGAAGTTCGGAGGTCGCATGAACTCCCTCAGGAAGAGAATATTAGAATCCATTAGAGCTCACTCGAGGTAGCCTTCGTAAACGAGTCTTTGGATACCCCTAATATCCTTTAATGTTGTGTGTGTGTCTGTGTGCTTTTAAAAACGCATCTTGTATCGGACGTCTACATTGTATGCTATGCTGCTCATGGCAACGTGATGTATTGAAATAGTGTAGGAAGGAAGCACTTACACCAATGTTGGTTACTGCGTCACGTCTTGACCCGGGAATGGTGTTTCGAGGTCTGGAGTATGCGTTTCTCGGTGCATTTGATCGGGATTGCCCGGGAGATGCCGGTTGTCCGCGGACAGAGTTTCGCGTGAGTTGAGGTTCTTTTGTCTTGCGTATCGGGCGGGATGTTCTGGCGTGCGTGGGGATCAAGCCTTCGGGATCACTCTCGGGCGAAGGTTCTACAAGGCGTGCGTTGTGGTGGCGGAGTCACTCCCGGCGCGAGATTTCGGCGTGGTTTGGGATCGCTCGGTTTGACTCGAAAAGAGCGGGGACACGAGTGGAAAAGATCGAGAGGTGACAAGGCCTCGAAGTACCGCGAGGGGCCTCGGGAGTACCTCGAGAGTGCCTCGGGCAGGCGGCCGGGAGCGTCTCAAGGAGAGGCGCTCGGTGGGAGGCTTCGGAGCACCACAAGGGAGAGCTCGGGAAGGCCTCGGAAGAGATCAGAAGGGAGTAGGGAGTGCCAAGAGGATCTCTGTAGAGGGGAGCTTGAGAAGGCTATGGGAGGAAGAGAGAAGAGGTGAGGTGTGAGAAAATGAGGGAGAGCCCTCTATTTATAGTGTAGAGAAAAGCAGAAGAGGTCAGGTCTACCGGACCTCTTTAGTGTACATTATAGATTCCCAGGGATTTGAGTGGGAATCTCCTTGGACTTTAAGGGGATTTTCGTAATGATTATGTCTGCAGTGCAAAAGGTCCGTACGGGACCTTTTGGCATGCAAAGAGGTCCGTACGGACTTTCCTATGCTCTTTTGTGAATGTGATGGCAAGCTAGCTAAACCTCGTCGAGGAAAGCTTTCCAGCTTAAATATATGGCACGTCTGTCAATCGGAGTTCGTATGAAGGAGTTATGACTCCTCAGGAAGTTTGCTCTCTACGTGGGTTTTTGTCGTATATCTTTGGGATTTGTGGAGAGCGATCGGATTCGGGGTACTACGAAGCCCCTGGCGACGTCACTTATGAAAAGAAGTGGGGTCGTCGATAAGATAAGGGTCCTTCGATGCGAGATCGCGTCTTCGAGAGAGAGAAGGTGGCCAGTGGTGTAGGTCGGTGCGTGAGGGACCATGGCGGCATTGTGCACATTTGTGTGTACCGTTTAGGTCGGTTAGTGGACCATGCGTAGGATTCACTACGTATCCCTAGTGGGGAATCGAAGCTGATCAGAAGTTCGCAGGTGTGGGGTGAGTGTTGTGTACGAGGACGTGAGCTGTCCTCTAACTCGAGCTACTTCTACATTGTGTGGACTGATGGTGATGTGCCCTGTGACCGTGATAAGCATGGAGTCGATGGGCTGGACCACCGTGATAGGATTCTGGCCGTATCCACGGCGGGAATCAAGCACGATCGTAGTTCGAGAGGGTCGTGGAAATCTTGTGTGTGAGTGCATGTGCGCGTGGTGGTGCCCTGCGAAGTGTCGTGTGCTTAGAAGTCAAAGTGAGTAAGGGACGTGGTGGTGTCTGGTGGCCGCGTGTCGTTATAGGCCGGACCCTTTCGTGATGCAGGATTCCCCTCGTGATCCACCTGGCGGGGAATCAAGCACAGGTCGTAGGATTCCAGAGGTCGTGATAATCTGTGCGAGTGCGTATGTGGGCGTGGTGGTGCAGACAAGTGTCGTGTGACCGCGAGGGGTCGGTTGTGAGGACGTGTGGTGGTGTCTAAGACGTCACTGACCGCCGAGGTCAAATTAGTGAGGACGTGTGGTGGTGTCTGGGATGGAAGCCATTTCTACGATTTTCCCAATCGGGTGGTTTAAGAGCCTTACAGGGCCGGAGATAGTCAGTGAGGACTTGAATCGTCTTCGGTTGACAAGGGTTGGTGCCACGGCGGAGGATCTTTGAATCGATCTTACAGCGGCGGCCGGTTGGTGCCACTGAGGACTTTGAATCATCTTAGCGGCCCCGGTTTTTATGCAGCGCGGCGAGGACTTTGAATCGTGCTTCCTAGCCGCAGTTGGTGCCACGGCGGAGGACTTTGAATCGTCTTACAGCGGCACGGTTGGTGTGCCAATGAGGACTTTGGAATTGTCTTACGGCGGCGTTGGTGCCACGCCGGAGAGGACTTTGAATCGTCATCGGCGGCGGTTGATGTAATGCGCGAGGACTTTGAATCGTCTTCCTAGCCTTGGTTGATGTAATGCGCGAGGACTTTGAATCGTCTTCTAGCCGCGATTGTGGAGGCATGTTGCCTTGTGCTTTGATTGCGAGAGGCGTAGATGCCTTTGTGTTTTTGCATGTTGAGTAGAAGGTTGGACTTCTGATATTTGCCAGGTGCTTGCAACGTTCTGCGGGTTGAAGTGGCTGAAGCGAGATGACGGTGATTGCTTCACCATTTGGCGTTTTAGAGGCGCTTCGTGCCTTGGGACTTGTACTCGGAGGTGTTGGCTCCTTCTTGTGCTTGTTTTGCCGTTGAGTGGGCAAGAGATGATGGCCGGTCTTTGAGGGATATGCGGTCTTGTATGACTTCCTTTCGACTTGTTGGGAGGAGCTCGGGCTTACTTTGATGGCCGGTGATTGAATGCTGAGGAATCGCTGACCTGTAGGGAGCCACTTTTCACATTGGGAAGATGACCGGACCTCTTTTGAGGGCAGTGGTTGGTTGTCGTTGAGCGTTTGGAGGCGTGCGCGCCTTGATATTCGTCTTTGGGAGGTGTTGGTTCCTTCTTGAATTGCGCGTTGAGCGGGCGTTGGTTGAATCGCCGTTGAGCGTTTGGAGGCGTCTTGTGCCCCTTGGGATTCGTCTTGGGAGGTGTTGGCTTCTTCTTGAATTGCCGTCGCGGGCGTTTTGGGAGCGTCTCGTGCCTTGGGATTCGTCTTTGGAGGTGTTGGCTCCTTCTCGAATGCCGTTGAGCGGGCGTTAGTTGAATCGCCGTTGAGCGTTTGGAGGCGTCTTGTGCCTTGGGATTCGTGCTGGGAGGTGTTGGCTTCTTCTTGAATTGCCGTCGGGCGTTTTGGAGGCGTCTCGTGCCTTGGGATTCGTGCTGGGAGGTGTTGGCTCCTTCTCGAATTGCCGTTGAGCGGGCGTTGGTTGAATCGCCGTTGAGCGTTTGGAGGCGTCTTGTGCCTTGGGATTCGTCTTCAGGAGGTGTTGGCTCCCTCTTGGATGCCGTCGGGCATTTTGGAGCGTCTCGTGCCTTGGGATTCATCTTTGGGAGGTGTTGGCTCCTTCTTGAATTGCCGTTGAGCGGGCGGTGGTTGAATTGCCGTTGAAGTGGGCGAGGACCAGGTCTTACGGCGACGCGACGGGGATTGAATTGCCGTTGAAGTAGGCGAGGACCGGTCTTCACAGCACTGCCGGGGATTGAAGCTGCCGTTGAGGAAGCGAGAGGACCAGGGTGCAGTCTTCTGACGGCTTGGGGATTGAGCTGCCGTTGGAGTGGCGAGACTCCGGTCTTACACAAGTGACGGCGGGGATTGGGCACCGTTGGGTTGAGAGGCGAGAGACCGGTCTTACGGCCGACGGCCGGATTTGGATTGAAGCTGGCAGTTAGAGTGGCGAGACCGGTCTTACTGGCCCGACGCTGGGGGTGATTCTGCCGTTGAAGTGGCGAGGAGCCGTGCTTACTGGCAGCCGGCGAGATTGAAGCTCAGAAGGCTGGGTTGGAGTGGGCGAGGACCCGGTCTTACGGCCCGACGGCGGGGATTGAGCTGCCGTTGGAGTGTCGACACGAGGAAGAACAAGAGTGTCTTCTGGGTCTATCCCGAAGTATTGGTGGGATACCACCCACGCCTTCCACCTTTGGTGGGGCGAGGTGAGTGACACCCACTGATTTTGCTGCTATTACGGGCTCTCCTTGAAAGGAGGGCTGTGAGTGGAGAGACATGATCTCGATGATGTGGCGGCCGAGGCTGTGGGCTTTGAGCCTCGTCCTCGCGGGGGCTGGGCATGTTGTATAGCGACGTGGGTCAAGATTACGGCCGTGTATGTGGGGCCTCGTCCAGGGTACCGGTCGGGTGTCGGCGGGCAGTGGCGCGCTCCTTTTTGTGGTATGCTTTGTCCGAGACTTTGTTCTCGAACCACGCGACCGCGGCTCCCTTTGCTCTGGAGAGCTTTGGCCTGATCTGGATAGAGTGCTGCGACATTGCTTAGGGCGAGCGGAGCTTGGCGAGCTCTACTTCTCCTTGGACCGGTTTAGCTAGGGGTGGTGTAAGTGCTCCAATTTGAGCTTGTTAGAATTTTCGTTAGAAAATTAACGAAAGTTATAACATTTCTAACAATTCCTAACTATCCTAACATTTCTAACAAAGTGAGGGTAAAATGGGCATTGTTATTTAAGGTTAAACCTTAAAAAGAATCTCAAAAAGCAAAACAAAAGAAGAAAACCAAAAATGGCAATCTTTGGAAACAAAAAGCTGGTGTTAATTTGAATTTTGAAAAAGATTATTCTTCTTGTCCAAAGCTGAAGCTGCATTTAATGAACGGTGCACGCCCTTGCTGGATCCATCCGCGCGGATGAGTTTGCTACTTTCGAGAGGGCTATAAATTGAGCCCTCCGAGTCACAAAAATAAGGAGGAAGAACACGGTGCAACGAAGTTACGGCGAAATATAGAGAGAAAACGGTGAGAATTCACTTGAATTGTCACCTTTTTCTCTCAATCTTTCCCAACTCATACTCATCCACTCACTCTCATATTAAAGCCCTAAACACTCATACACTCAAGCCAAACACTCAAGAACACAAGGAAGATTGGTAAACCCTCTTCTTCCTAACCTAAATCTCATCCATGCATGCATCTTCAAACTACAAAATGTAGTTCTTTCATCTTCTTTCTCTAGATCTAAGACGCTCACCATGGAAGACCATCTCCATGGATGATCTTCTACAAAGATCAACATTATTTTCAAAGCTTTTCTTTCTTACTTGCAAAAATGCACTTTCAAAACCCTAAAAAACCATTTTCAAGCACTAAATCTTGATTTCAAAGGGTAAAATCCCCTCCCCAAGCAAATGAAATGCTTAGTCCTAATGTACCCCAAGGATGGTTTGGTATAGTTGATTCACCACTAAAATGTCTAGTGATCACTAACCAAAACCTAGGGAAATGGGGACAAGCATGGATGCAAAACCCCCTTAAAATCATATTTTCTTTCTTGAGAAGTTGCTGTCCAGTAGCAATTTTCTCAGACCTCAGTTCATGGTCTTAATTTTTGGACACAGATGAACTTGGAATTTGGTGTTGACTACAAAACACTTTTTGTAGCCAACATCAGAGCTTTCAGACATATTTTTACCTTATTTTTTGGGTGAGTAAAACTCCTCTTTTCAATTTTTCTTTCAGAGGCTAGTTCATCAGCTTCTGGGAATCCAGATCTCATATCTGAGGTTTCCAGAAGGTTTTGACCCCTCAAATCTTCTCCAAAATGGAAATTTCTTTCACACAAAGTTTATTCAAGGAGTCTAGAGAAACTTTCATTCTCTGAGTTCATCAGATTATGAAGTTTTAGGACCCTTGAATCCATTTCAAATCAGGTGTCTGCTGCCATTTTCTTCTGGCAGAAGTGACTTCTCAACTTCAAAAGGTTTTTGAGTACCAAATCTCAAACCAAAAATTCTCCAAAAAATCATGGGATCAGTTTAAAGTCTTAAAAGACATCCCAATTTTTACTTTTTTCCAGTTTCAACTTATTTTGGCCAAAACACACACACACACACACACACAAATGATTTTCAGCTTGGAAGACTCGTTTTACGAGGCGCGTCGGAGTGCACACTAACGTCCTTCCCGACGCGTAACATGACCTCCGAACCTAAATCTCTGATCTCGGGCTTTTTCAAAGTTTTGCCCTTCAAAATTAAAATGGCGTGGCGACTCCGTTTTTCCGGTTTTATTTGGTTTTCAAAGAAACGCAAAAATCGAATTTTTCCGCGAAAAAGGCAACACCATCGTTACGGTGGCGACTCCGGCTGGGGACTAAGCTTTTTAATAAAAAAATGGTATTCGGTATATTGGTGGAAACCACTAAATTTCCCGTTATCGCCTCCTAACACGAGTCGGGGATAAATTGTGGTCCTAACAATCCCACGTACCGGTATCACCGTTTCAAAAAAAAAAAAAAAAGCTTTTGAGGGTCAAGCTTCCGTCCCGGCTTTGAAAATCATTTTTGTGTGTGTGTTGATTTTTGCACGGTTTTCATGTTGTTTTGGCCGCCTCGGAGAAAGTCAAAATGTTATTTGTCGGAATAATGTCCCTAGCTGTCGGAATTTTCATGCTTACGTGCTTATGTGCTCATTAAAAAAATTCAAAAAAAAAGATTTTCAAAAAAAAAGAAAATTTCAAAAAAAAAAATCATGCATCATATTTTTAAGACACATAAAAAAATCTCTATTTTACTCGAAAAAGAATATAGGCTTTGCTTGCACACTACGCGCACGTGACCGTACACTTTGCACGCTACGTCCTTAACCGGGAAATCCTTGTCGCGGTCCGTTTGGTCTTATTACGCCTCTCGGATGAGCACGGGACTACCCAAACATCCCATGGAGCCTCGTGTCGACCATGCACTTGTCAGTGACACACTTTGTCAGAGACCCGGTTGGTTTTTAGTACAGTGCGTGTCATGCCTGTCAGGTGTATAGACCTTTCCTTTCAAGCCTTTGTCGGCATCACCGAGCTCAATATCTCTCGGGTCCTAATCGGTCGCTAATCGGTCGAAGTTACGCCGGTTTTCCGCCGCGAGACTTTGACCAAGATATTGACCGGCGCCTTGACTTCGGCTACGGCGGCACAAATTATACAACGACTCCCGGCATTGACTGAGTCATCAAGGATTAACGGTTATTCCATGCCTAATTACGGCTTAGCGACGACAAGTCAAGATCGATAGCGGACATTTATCGGTCAAATCATGCCGAGCTTTTCGTCGAGCCCTCGGACACGATCTTGACTTTAACGTCGGCTTTGTCCGTAATTTACATCGAATGCTCGTTAAGACTCGATTACCCGCCGAGACTTCTAGGATCGTTTTTCTTTCGGTCGGTGGGACCCGCTTGCCCTATAGGACCCTCGCCGGCTGTCCACCTGGGAGGTCGAAATACGGGTGGAATACGAGGGGCTTATAGACGTAGTGACGGGGCCCGGCGATCCGGGAATCGAGTAGTTTGCGAAAAAGAAGAGCAATCTTTTCCAACCGATTAGGTTAATAAAACATGTTTTAAGTAAACGTGAACAAATAAGCTGCATGTTGCATGAGCCTAAAGTCCAAACACCTACCCTCCTTCCATTCCCAGAGACATCGAACCTTCATGTCCTTTCCCCATGACTCCGCACAAAGCTTGGTTTCGGGCACGGGTCACCGTTTGATCGGTTGGGAAGAGTCAGCGCATCGTCGGCTTCGCCGTTTGTTCCAACTCGGGTTTGAGAATGTACTGCATCGGCCGGTAATGATGGGGATAACGTCACTCCGCCTCAGGGACCCCTCGAGACGAGCAACGGTGGAATCGGTTAGCGAGAACGAGATGAGGTTACGACGGGAAGCACGGCTAAACGGCCTTATGGAGGCTATTAAGAGTCACGGTCGGCCGCCGGCCTCAATCCAGGATGGCACCTTCACCGTGGAAGAAGACGAGGATGCAACCCCACTCTCGGTCGCCACGATTACACCGGGATGCCGCCACCCGCCTCTATGGTGCCACTACGAGAACCCGTGCTCCTCGATTTTCGGGTCGGCCCGGCTCCCGACCGCGAGACCCGCCGGATCCATGCGGCCAGAAGCGGCCTGAAATCGGTGGGGGCAAAATCGGTACGGAATGTCTTCTCATGGTTGGGGCTATCTCGGAATGCCACGGTGATCGGGATCCCTCCTCGGTTCGGAACCGTCAATCAGGACCTTGCGGCAACGGCCGCGGTTCGGAATGCCGCCACGGCTTGGTTACGGGCCACGGTCGAGCCCCTCACCGAACGGTACTAGTTCATTGCTCCTCACACAAATCCATTCCTCGCTCGAGACTTCTATGGGTTACAAAGCCTCCCGTCCGGTGTCATCGAATCACCGGGACCGCAGTACCCGGGTTACACACCTTCACCTGGCGGCCATGCAATTCAACAATCGGGACGGCGGCCCGCACTCGAAGCCTACTTACGGGCCCCGCTCTGGAAATCCAAGTTATCCCAGGCTACATCGGGGCTGCCCCCGCCTACTTTGCCGGTTGAAAATCCACAAGCCGCGAGTTCTACCCTTTTGCTCGAGGCTCCTACTCATGCTCCCAGGGTAACTCGGCCCCGGGACGAGGTTTTCACCTACGTCCGGACCGGCCGTTCCCTCCACCCGGTCTGCCTCCGGTGGTAGCTCCTCTCTCTAGCTCGGCCGCTAGCTTGAATGCCATGGTTCCGCCACAAGACCCTCATCGGCTGGTTCATGGAACAACACAAGGAAATGAAAGCGCGGATTCTTTGGGCCCGGCGCGAGAAAGTACGCCTTAGGCCTACGGGACCGGACTCCATTGTTCCCTGCCCCACAAATTCGTGATGCCAAATCTGGATCTCTTTGATGGAACCGCATGTCAGAAAACCCATTTGGACACGTATACCTTGGCGATGAAAGCGAAAGGATGTACCAATCGGCGGTGGTGACTATTTGATCTATCCTTGAAGTCCGAGTGCCTTAAAATGGTTCTTAGTTTGAAACACGAAGCCGGGGCCACATGGGACCAAATTACCAATGCCTTCACGAGAAAAATATAAGGCCCGACTTGGAATGGGAAACAAATAGGGTTGACTACAAACAACGGTGCGGCGTCTGATGAGAATGTTGGGGACTTTTACAAGCGGTGGAATGCGAAACTTCGGTGAAATGGCCATCCCTCCTTAGAAGAGGAACAAGCTGGACATCTTCCGGTCATGCTTGAAACCACATCGAGAGCCTCCCTCGGTCACTTCCCATACTCGAGACTTACGGGCCATGGTTAACTCTGCGGCTAAGTTTGAAAAGGCCTACAATCGGCCAGAGCTTTCTTGCACGCCCTACGAGATATCGGGCTCCTCCTGCAAACACCGCCCCTGCTCTGCTAAAGGCAAAGAAATGATTAACTATGCGGGACGGGAATGTAATAACACGACTCCTTTTGCTCCCGGGAAACCGGCCGAGCCCGGACCGCGGGTCATAAATCTCGAAAACTTTGGAATGCCCCTGAATGACATCTTTAGGGGGCGGTGAAAGAAGGCTTCTTTGCGGCCTTTGGAGAATTTCCAACCCGGAAATCCGAATGCTCAGTGGATACTACAAAGTATTGTGCCTTTCATCAAGCTCACGGACATCGGCGGCAGTTTGCTTCACTCTGAAAAAGGCAATCCGGGGGCTAATAGAGCAAGGAAAGTTGGAAGGCCAGGGGCCCAACACGATCAAAAATCATGCCACGGAACCATAATCAGGTGAATATGATTGAATGCGGAGAATCTTCGCATGACCATGAAGATGCTTGATGAAGGTCCCCAAATACCGTGGCCAACCTCGTCGAGGATCACGGGTCGGATTCCCCCTCGGCCTCGAGGATATCGAACGAATCGACCCATCTTGGTCTCATGTCGGAGACTCCTTGCAAGAATACGAGGCCCGCTATTTTCGGGTGAAGGGAAGGCGATCTTAGAAGAGCTGGGGCATTCCGCTCGAGAACATGAAAGAACTATTTATACAAGATGGTTAGAGCAGTCAAGAAAGATTGAGCAAGAAAGTTTCCGGCGAGCACATCTTGGGGCTTATCGGCAAAGAGGCCGAAGAGCATGCGGAGCTAGTACACTTACGCAAATTGGCTTTGGGAGAGCCGAATATGATCCAGAAACAGTGAAGAATCGGAAGAGGAGGATTCCTTCTATATCTACACAGGCGTCAAATATGTGCCGCCCCCTCTCACTCTTCCCCCGCAATTTACGGGAGGAGAAAGGCTGAATCGCGATTACCATCACTTAGGGAATGGGAGCATATGACAACCACGCATTTGCCACGCGCCCTCTTCCCCTAACAGATTTGACCATCGCTCTCTCTCGGTGATATCCCGTGGTATGGGAAGACGATTCCGATGATGGCGATGACGATGATGATGACGAGAGCGAAGAGTCGGCGGAGGCCCCGTCCGGAAACAATGCGGAACAATCATGCCGAAATGAGCCCGTGGGAGCCGGGCACAATGGTTGGTTATCGGCAAGCGACAACGAAGAAACTTCGGAAGACGAATACGAGGCCAGGGACATGAAGGCCATGAAGTTTCATGGATGCGAGCACGTGGATGTCTTAGAATTCAACACTTGCCTACCATGCTTTGGGGAAAGGGTTTTCGGGTATCTGTCTAGCGAATAGTTGAGGATACGCTAGAAAGAGGAGGCGGCTCCCGTCCTCTCCAATGAGAAAATCACTATTGTCGAGATCAAACCCGCCCGAAAGCAAAGTAACAATTCTTGTCGAGGTGACCGAGAGGAAATCACTTTCCGGAATGTATTTCGGCTCTCGAGAGAAGTCTGGAAACCGGCATGATACACGACGCTCCTCCCACACGAGAATGCTATAATCATCTCCGGCTACGAATATTACGAAAGGAACAAGAATGGCTACACTATACAGGGAAGAAATCGGCAAACCGCGAAGCCCGACAATAGCGACTCTTGTTGCATGATAACAATGAGCAAGGCCGGCCATGAGAATGAATCGGAGGACGCCACAGCTGCGTGGGCCATCCGAGGGGCAAAAACACAACCCCGGACTCGAAGCGGTAGCAGGAAGCGGTTATAAGGGCCGCCCGGGAAGAGGCGATGCGGCTCGGCTCGGCCCGCACCGTTGCCGGGCCCCGTCGGAACCCGATGGCCAATAGCCAAAAGGGCTCCCCATTGACCTTGGCGGCCTTGAAGAAATCCGGTCAAGAGACGGCCCGATGAGGAAGTTAATCTGTTAACCCGTCAGGGCGAGATCTTCCAAGGAAATCCCAAGGCGAGACAAGAAGGCCGCGAGATCAAGCACGAAAGAAGATCGCCGCCCCTATGCTAAGGCAGTGAAACTCCAGGACCACGAAAAAGAGGATCCCGTGCTCACCCGGTTGAAGCAAACACGAGGCCAACATTTCCCTGCGGTCTCTACTCACTTCGTCTTATCCCCATGGGTGAAGGCTGGAAGAAAGCTTGGCTCGCACTCTCGTGCCTATTGATGCTACTCCCGATGATGTGGTACGGTGATTGGAAACATCCGCTACGGGAACATAATCACTTTCACGAGATCTCGACCTCCCTCAATTTGGGGTGATCATAATGAGCCTCTCTTCATCACGATCCAGTGGATGAACGACGCCTCCCTCGGGTCTGGTTGATAATGGGTCGGAATGAACATTCTTCCGGCAAAGATCATGAGCTTGCTTGATATCAAGACTACGAGACTTGAAGCCTTCTTCTCTCACGATCAAAGCTTACGACTCAACATCCGGCAGTCCTCGGAGTTGCTACTTTAGACCTCTGGTTTGGACGAAATTGATACTGTGGAATTCCGGGTTATCGACATCCCGATTACTTTCAATGCCTGTTTGAAGACCTTGGCTGCACCAAGTCAAAGGGGTCGCCTCAAGCCTCCACCGGTGTGTGAAATTCGTCTCGAATGGGGATCGACGACCATTTACGGGGATTTAGTCACTTTAGAGGGCACGGATACGGGCGGAATACCTATTACGGAAATCAAACATGACGAGGAAGGTCACATGCTAACGGGCTTCACGGTCGAGCCTCCCAAGGCCCAAGTGTGCAACATAGATCGACGGTCACTCGGGATAAAATCCCACCGGTCTTGAAAATGATGAGAAAAATGAGCTATCTACGGTCTCGGTGCAGGGAAGCGCCAACAAGGAACTTTCAAACTCATCGAAGTGAAAGGACGGAATACTCGCCACGGCACGGGATATGAGGCCTCCCAGGTGGACCTGCAAAGGGAAAGAGATTTGAAGGCTGCCACGGGAAAGATCCCGGTTAATGACCCTAAATCTCTCCCCTTCGGTCCTAATTTGGTGACTACTTTGTAAAGGGTCCCACACAACCGGGAAACATCACGAGCCCGCTCCTACGGAAGGATGGCTAAAGCTACGAGGATAGCCTCAACAAGTTCGGGGAACCAAGGCTAACCCGGTCAGTAGAATGTTCTGGACCTACCCAAGATACACAGGGCTACCACTACCATGAAGAGTGAGTATACCTTCGAGGCGTGCGACACAGGTGGAGCAGTTCGAGAAGCTCACAACCACTATTCCTACGCCGGGGAGACCGAAACTGAGTTCGAATTGACGGTGCCAAAAGCTAAGGCCACGGAATTTCCCTCGAGATGATTGGGATGGTGCAGTTATGCGGCAATTGTTTGAAGAAGAAGTCCAGTGCCGGACACGATTGATCTCGGCTCGATCCAAGAGATGATAGCGGCAATTGAGAAAGGAAAACAAAAGCGGCCACGGTTCAGAGTCACGAGGCCACCAATAGCGATGCCGCTAGAGAATTGGGAAACTCTCTCGGGCCGTCCGCGACTAAGGAGGAAATGATCACCAAGCTTGGATTGGTACCCCGTCCCTTTGTGTCAATCTAGGACAAGTCCTCCCAGTCTCTCTCTGTTAAGATCGGAGTCTCTAGGGTCGTCAGATGGCCTTACGCTGAAGACCACGAGTGCGTAGCAAGCCTTGTATTCCCTTTCGTTTTCAATGAAATGACGAACCTTTACGAGTATCCCTTGATTGCCACTTTAACTAATGATGAATTAATTAATAAAAAAATTTTAATAATAATTCATTAGATAAAGAAAGCAGACACATTAAACAAAAAAAAATCAAACAACAAAAAAAAATCTTTAAGCGGGTTGTGCGGAAGAGGAAAATCGAGCCCAAGGCCGAAGAGATTTTGACGAGTGTGAATTTGGGAGCTGCGGAAGAGCCTAAAGAGACGCGATTGGTCATTTCTTCGAAGGAAGTGGAAAGGATGCTCTGCAAAATCCTACAAAATCCTCAATTCAAAGAAAGTCGCCCTCTTCATCAAAGAAAACATCATGTGCGGATACGGGTTGCCGGCGAAATCATTTCGAGATAATGGATCCCACTTCGAAGGGGAATGTGACAAGTTCTTTGGCGAATTCCGAATAACCCGTCACAAGTCATCACCCTACGGGCCCCAAACCAACGGAGCCGTCGAGCGGCAAACAAGACTCTGGAAAATATCATCAGGAAAATGGTGTCAGGTAGAGATTGGCAGAAGTTACAGGCACTCTGGGGCTCTGAACATCGGTCGAACGGCAAGGCGGGAAACACCTTTTGCCCTCACATACGGAATGGAAGCCGTACTCCCAATCGAGTGGAAATACCCTCGCTCAGGTATCTTCTTTGGAAAGCGAATCAACGAGGTCGAATGGCTCGAGTCGCCATGGCGAATTGGCCCTACTAGATGAACGCCGGCGAAGGCCATGGAACACATCCGGGCCTACCAAGGAAGAATGGCTAGAGCCTTCGACAAGAAAGTAAAGCATCGGGAGATCCGAGAAGGTGATCTCGTTCTAAAAGAAAAGCCCCGGTCCGTATCAACCCTCTCGGCAAATGGGAGCTGTATGGAGTCGGGCCATATGTCGTCCGGAAGATCTTCTCCGGAGGCGCCATGCAACTTGCGGACCTCGACGGGAATCCCTTTGTACACCCGAGTGAATGGTGACAAGGCTGCGCGAGATACTACGCGTAAAAAAAAAAAACAAAAAAAAACAAAAAAAAAACAAAAAAAAAACAAAAAAAAAAAAAAAAAAGAGTGCTAAAGAGTAATACCCAACTAGGTTAGAAACCCGAAAAGGGCGGCCTAGGTAAAAAACGAGGGTTGCACCAAAAAAAAAAAAAAAAAAACAAAAAAAAAAGAGTGCTAAAGAGTAATACCCAACTAGGTTAGAAACCCGAAAAGGGCGGCCTAGGTAAAAAACGGGGTTGCACCAAAAAAAAAAAAAACAAAAAAAAAACAAAAAGAGTTCACCGGGTTGAACTACGAAGACTGAGCTCCTCAAAATGAGGAACGTAGGCGGCGGAAACGGTTCGGTCTAAAGCACAAATAAAAGCCATACTTTGGCATCAATACAATTGATCGAGACCATGAAAGCGTCTCAAAAAAAAAAACTCTAAAGCAATTCAAATATTCATTACAAGTTAAAAGCTCTTTGATGAGTCTAAGCCCGATTCATTCCTACAGCGGCAACTGCTAAAGAAAACTAAGATACATAATCAAACTAATGTATCTGTCATGGCAAGAAAGGGATACTTGGAAACCTCGAGTCACTCCAAGCCACTCGTCTTGGTCTCTCCCTTCTTCTTCCCCCTCCCAGGAGTCTTTCTCTTACGAGCCAGGAAAAATGTCGGTATTCCTCCTACCAAGCTCTGGTATAGGGACGGGGTCTATCAAACCGGCCTCTGTCGGGGCCTTAGTAGCCCTAGCGTCATCCCTCATCTCCTGTAGCCTAGGCGGTAGCATAGGAGCCCTCCTCTCCTGTCTCTTGACGTAAGCCTCATAGTCGGTCACGGCGTCTCCGCTCTGTCATGAGGATTGGCCCTCGCCTCGGCCCTCCTCCTCTCGAAGCTTGATCGGGTCCTCCGCACCTACAATGGCCTCACGCCGTCTCAAAATAGCCACCTGAGTCTCTCCCGGATGCCCCTCGTACCAATCCAGGTACAGTGGTCGGGAACACCGGTCTCGGACGCTTTGAGAATGACAGGAGGAAAGGCATCGTACCTCCATACTCGGGAAAGAAATGGAAACAGAGGGATCATCCATGGAAACAAGAGCCACCACCACTGGTAGCTATATCATCAAAACCCTCGAAAGGAACTGCTCCAAGCCAAAGCTGTCTCGGGACCGGAGCGGAATGTAGAAAGCTGGGTAGAAAGCCCGGAAGCATAACCACATGGGACCCGTCTGAAGCACTCTGCGAGTCTCCACCTGATGAGGCACCGACCATCGATATCTTGATCTGGCGACCCGCCATCCAACGCTCCCACGAGCCACGATCATCAAAATCTACATCGACACCTCTCTGGCAAAAGTCGAGGCACGATCATATCGAGAGGTTTCCCGAAGAACCCCAAACGCTCCATCGGCCACGGGGTCAGAGAAAGCGGGCTGCCCCGTGCATATACCGCCGTCCCGGTAGCTAATCTGTCGAGAGCATGAAAAGTCTCCCAGATCAAAGGAATGACATCTACGCCGGGCGACGGTGAACGACAACATCCGGCGAGCTCGATGGCGGATCCCGAAGGAATAGACCATGAACAAAGTGCCGAACATGCAAAGTGCAAAGGCATCCCAATAGGCGTCATCCACCAAGCCTAGGCCCCTAAATCTGTCGGGAAGACCGGAAATATCGAAATGGTCGGGACCGCGGATCATGCCTCGTGCTTCCTCAGGGAAAGATGAAGAAGGTTGCACAACTTGTCAACAAAGAAGCTCCTCAGGACCAAAGGAATTGCTATCTCCTCCACCTCAGGACCTCCAAGCAAGGCCCGAAATTCTTCCACAGATCGGAACAATCTCGTTGAAGGAAAGGCAAAAGACATGCCTTCTAGTATCCCAAACGAAGAAGAAGCCCTTAAGAGGTCATAATCCGGAACCAATTCTTTGAGAGACCACAAGCATCGTACCTTGTACCGTTCTTCAAAGAAAGACCTTCTCTCATGCATAATTTCAGGGACCAATCCTTGAACTTGTTGAAAAATGACATTTGGGACTCTTGGGACAATTTTGAGGAGCTTTTCTAAGGCTTTCCATGGTTTTTCTCTCTTCCTCCCGAAAATGGCTGTTTGAATTTGGAGGTTGAAGAGGATATTTGAATTTGAAATAAAGCAAGACCAGTGCGGACCAAAATTAAAGGACAGTGTCGAGATCTTTGTCCCCATCCGCGCGGATGGGATTGCTTCCCAGAAAAAAAATTTTGCAACAGTCAGTGCTACACCAAAAAAGGAATATTCCGTCGGTTGCTCGAAACTTGTGCAAAAAAAAAACCTCCCAAAGCCGGTCCATATACCAAACACCCTTGCAAAAAAAAAAAAAAAACCAAGGCTCATGCAACCTTTGCATTCATATTGCATTGCATTCATAAAATAAAATCCTAAATTATTACATTCCAAAAAAAAAGGAGAGTGTGCAAAAAAAAAACAAACAAACATAAATAAAATCCTAAATTATTACATCAAAAAAAAAATGTGCATAATCTGTACAAATCTAAATCTCAAAAAAAAAAAAAAGAAAATCAATCGGAGTCTCCAGCACCCGATGTCTCCCCCCGGCCCCTCTTGCGACTCGGGCCCGCCTCGTCGGGAGCCACTGAAAGTCTCGGGCTCGAGAATCGTCCTCATCTCCGAGAAAGAGGCTCGTCGGGACCAGCGGCACACTACGATAGGGTAAACCCGGATCCACGAAGAAATCGTACCCGAAGGTGAAGGCGTCAGACTCACGAACATACGGAGACGACCCACCATGCCGCCGAGCGTGTCCACTGCCGTGCGGATCCCCAAGAATGACGTGATCCGAAGCGGTGCCGCGCGGTGATCAATGAGAGGAGAAAGAGGGGTCTCGGAAGAAGTCTCAGGGAATAGGAGAAGCCTCCCGTCGGACGGAGTGCCGGCCGTGGTCTCCTCGCCCTAGCACGAGGTGCCCGCAAGCAACCATCCTCCGTATGAATCTCTTGGCTCCGATCACTTGCTTCGTCGGTGTCTCGACGACCACCTCAGCTGCACAAAAGCAAAGCGTCAAAAAAAAAAGTGATGCTAAAGATGATGAAACAAAAGAAAGAAAAGAAGGGGAAAAGGTGAAGCCATACCTTCATACCGGACGAGGCGGAAAGCTCGTGGAAGCCGCTCGGGTGGGGATCTGCACCCTCAATCGGACCCCATCTGGATGTAGGAAAAATCCGTCAGAGGGTACCGCGGGATCCCAAGCCCCTCCCTCTCCAAAACCTGAGGCATCCTCGGCCTCCTCAAGACGAACGTCGCATATGGCTCGATCGCCACGAAGTCAGAAGTCTTTGGCTGCTCGGTAATCATCCCAGGTCACGGACCGATCGCTCGGAGTGCATCATATCGGCGGGAGGCTCCACCGGTGTCCTCAGGCGAGTTCACGCCATGCGGCGCGTCACCCTCTCTCCCGAGATAGTAGGCGTCGCAAGTCGGGCCCCTCAAAATCCTCATTGCCTTGTCCGGATCTCGGCGCCCTTCGGTGCGCTACCTCAAAGCGATCCCAGGGGAAGAATATCATCCCCTCATCTGTCTCGGCCTCCGTCGAAGGAAGGCAATCCGCGTACCTGAGAGTCGTACGCCCCTGGAGCTTATCTTCTCCGGGCATGCTTGGACCAAGGCTGCATGGCCGGATACGCCCGGCGTACGCCTCGAGTGCCTCCACACCGTGACGTGGAAAAACTCCAACGCCCGTACTGCGAAAGGTAAAAATCCAATCAATCCGGTGCAAATAAAAGTGCGTGCTCAAAGGAAAGAGGGAAAGCAAAAAGAGAGCTTATACCTCGAGCAAACTCGAAGCGATGCAGAGAGCTCACGGCCTTGGTGTATCTATCAAGAGCGAAATACGGCTCGGCCCGGCCGGCCTCCCCCAGGAAATATCTCCAACCGTCTCCATGTCCTCCAAGGACCTCGGCAAGGCAAAGCTGCCGTCCCCTCGGCATGCCCAAGAGTGTGCTCGAAAAGGTAAACCACAAGGAAGGACCTAGCAATACGCTCGGCGCTAAACCTATCCTCCCGGCCTCGTAACTCGCGATGGTCTCCACGATCTTGCCGAAGACCACGGCATACTCCATCCCCATCCCCTTTTTGGGAATAGGGAAAATCCAAGAAAGAGCACTGCGAGATCGGCATGTAGCCATCTCTCCACTCAATCTGCGTCCATTGAAGGACGGACCGTGATCGCGGCATAGTCGGAAGGCGTAACAGTCGCCTCGCCCCGGAAGAAGTGGAATGTGTGGGTCGCATCCCACCAATGCTTTGCGCTAGAGCGAACATCGAAGCCCTTGCACTTAGGGAACTTGACCGAGTCCCTCAAGCACTCGACAAACTCCCAGAGCCCCGTCTCGACAACGATCTGTCTCGGACTCGGCAAAGCTCCTCGGCCCGCATTCGGAAGCCGGTCCCACAAGTCAATCACAGACTCCACCGATCCTCGAGTCTTCATCTTGTTCAGTTGCTCCGTCACAAAACGGTTTCCGCCCTGTAAAAAAAAAAAAAAGAAGAGAAAATGTCAAAAGATTGCATTTGCATTTACAAAAAAAAAGAGAAAAAAAAATTTTCGACAGCATAACAGCATACAATGAGCATAGCCCCATTTTTCTCGCATGAAAGAAAACAATTTGCAAGTCCCAATGCATTCATCAAAAAAAAAAAGGATGCATTCCTACGGAAGTAAAAACTCCGTCCCATTTTCAACAAAAAAAAATGCATACATGCATATCATCCATCTTACATTCCTACGGGAGGAAAAATCCGTCCCACTTTTCAAAAAAAAAAAAATCCTAAACATACATACATCTCATATTGGCAAAATGCCCATTCTTTCCAAACAAAATGCATGCATTGCATCATCATTCATCAATATCAAAATTCAATTTCAAAAAAAAAAATCATCATCAAGAACATGCAATATTCAATTTCAAAAAAAAAAATCACAATTCTTCGAATTTTCACATGCAATTTTCGAATTAAAAAAAAATGTGGCAAAAATGCCAATTCTTTTCCCAAGCAAAATGCACATTTTTGGGACACTCACAAATTCATTGCAACATTGCATATCATCAATATCAATATTCAATATTCAAAAAAAAAAAAATTCAAAAATCATCCAAAAATTTCAAACAAGAAATCGACAAGAGGATCAAGAGGATTCGAAATATACCGTTCGGAGATGCGGATCCGAAGCCCAATGTTGCCAAGCATCGGGGTAATGCTCCTCCGCAACCGATTGCGAAAGATTGTAATGCCTCCTCATCCGGACGAGCTCCAATCGCCTCTCCGCTACCGGACCACGTCCTTGGCCTTGAAAAGCGCCTTCCGTGTTCCATTGCTCGAAAAATCAAGAAAATCGGAGGAATTTTGAAGCTTCTAGGGCCAAAAATGCAGCTTTCTCCTCGTTTTCTCTCTCTGCTCTCGACAATCTCAAAAAATTGGGCGAGGAAGAAGAAGGGCGTTGGCCCAATTAATACCTGACTTTCCATCCCTATCCGCGCGGATGAGATTGCAAGGGTCAAAATGACCCTTTTGCCCCTTAAAATTTCGGGACTACTGCAATTCGGTCCCGACTTGACAAAGTTAACCAAAGTTAACCAAAGTCGGCCCCTTGTCAAGAAGATCATCCCCCGGCGAGTCAAACGTAAGGCCGAGGGTGCCACGAGAAAGATAACGAGATCCGTATCTTTCATCAAAATTACCCCGGCGATCAAACGTAAGACCGAGTGCCCCGAGAAAGATAACGAGATCCCGTATCTTTCATCAAAATTACCCCGTGAGTCAAACGTAAGACCGAGTGCCCCGAGAAAGATAACGAGATCCCGTATCTTTCATCAAAATTACCCCCGGCAGTTAAACGTAAGACCGAGTGCCCTGAGAAAGATAACGAGATCCCGTATCTTTCATCAAAATTACCCCCGGCAGTCAAACGTAAGACCGAGTGCCCCGAGAAAGATAACGAGATCCCGTATCTTTCATCAAAATTACCCCCGGCAGTAAAACGTAAGACCGAGTGCCCTGAGAAAGATAACGAGATCCCGTATCTTTCATCAAAATTGCCCCCGGCAGTCAAACGTAAGACCGAGTGCCCCGAGAAAGATAACGAGATTCCGTATCTTTCATCAAAATTGCCCCCGGCAGTCAAACGTAAGACCGAGTGCCCCGAGAAAGATAACGAGATCCCGTATCTTTCATCAAAATTACCCCCGGCAGTCAAACGTAAGACCGAGTGCCCCGAGAAAGATAACGAGATCCCGTATCTTTCATCAAAATTACCCCCGGCAGTAAAACGTAAGTCCGATCTCCCCGAGAAAGATAACGAGATCCCGTATCTTTCATCAAAATCCTTCCCGGCAGTAAAACGTAAGACCGAGTGCCCCGAGAAAGATAACGAGATCCCGTATCTTTCATCAAAATCCTTCCCGGCAGTAAAACGTAAGACCGAGTGCCCCGAGAAAGATAACGAGATCCCGTATCTTTCATCAAAATCCTTCCCGGCAGTCAAACGTAAGACCGAGTGCCCCGAGAAAGATAACGAGATCCCGTATCTTTCATCAAAATCATCCAACGGCAGTCAAACGTAAGACCGATTTCCCAGACGAATACGTCTGATTTTCCCCAGCAAAGGCTAACAAAATCCCCAGCAAAGTTAACGGAATCCCAAAAGCCAACGGAATCTCGAGTAGTACTCGAACTACGAAAGGGCTTGATTCCCACTAGGGATACGTAGGTAGCCTATCATTAGGTCCAGCCCCTCGACCAAAACGGTCACCCTCTCCTTCGGCAGCAGACAAAGTCCACCGAAAGGCCATTTCAAATTAAGGTCCGAGGCGCCTAAAAAGCCATCATCATTAAGGTCCGAGGCGCCTAAAAAGCCATCATCATTAAGGTCCGAGGCGCCTAAAAAGCCATCATCACCCAGGGTTCGAGGCACCTAAAACGCCATCTTCAAGGTTCGAGGCACCTAAAACGCCATCTCCAAGGTTCGAGGCACCTAAAACGCCATCTCCAAGGTTTGAGGCACCTAAGACGCTATCACTAGAAAGCGATAAATCGCAATCATCCCCAGCAGAGACCGAAAATGGTCATTCCTATCCCCAGCAGAGCGGATAGCCATCAGACCAAAAATGGTCATTCCTATCCCCAGCAGAGCGGATAGCCATCAGACCAAAAATGGTCATCTCTTATCCCCAGCAGAGTTTCTTTCCAGTAACCGACTGTAGAACTCGCTCATCAGGTTCGAGGCACCTAAAACGCCATCATCTCCAGGGTCAAAGACCCGAACTACGACTGGCTTGATTCCCATTCGGGATACGTAGGTAGCCTATCGCTAGGTTCAGCCACCCGATCACTCGATCATCCTGCCAAATATGGAGCCTTACTCTTATCGACGACCCCGCTTCCTTCGAAAGCGCCGTCGCCGAGGGGCTACTGTAAGTGCTCCAATTTGAGCTTGTTAGAATTTTCGTTAGAAAATTAACGAAAGTTATAACATTTCTAACAATTCCTAACTATCCTAACATTTCTAACAAAGTGAGGGTAAAATGGGCATTGTTATTTAAGGTTAAACCTTAAAAAGAATCTCAAAAAGCAAAACAAAAGAAGAAAACCAAAAATGGCAATGGCTGGAAACAAAAAACTGGCTGTTAATTTGAATTTTGAAAAAAGATTATTCTTCTTGTCCAAAGCTGAAGCTGCATTTAATGAACAGTGCACGCTGCCTGGATCCATCCGCGCGGATGAGTTTGCTACTTTCAGAGGGCTATAAATTGAGCCCTCCAGTCACAAAAATAAGGAGGAAAAACACAATTGCAACGAAGTTCTGGCGAAATATAGAGAGAAAACAGTGAGAATTCACTTGAATTGTCACCTTTTTCTCTCCAATCTTTCCCAACTCATACTCATCCACTCACTCTCATATTCAAGCCCTAAACACTCATACACTCAAGCCAAACACTCAAGAACACAAGGAAGATTGGTAAACCCTCTTCTTCCTAACCCTAAATCTCATCCATGCATGCATCTTCTAACTACAAAATGTAGTTCCTTCATCTTCTTGCTCTAGATCTAAGAAGATCACCATGGAAGACCATCTCCATGGATGATCTTCTACAAAGATCAACATTATTTTCAAAGCTTTTCTTTCTTACTTGCAAAAATGCACTTTCAAAACCCTAAAAAACCATTTTCAAGCACTAAATCTTGATTTCAAAGGGTAAAATCCCCCTCCCCAAGCAAATGAAATGCTTAGTCCTAATGTACCCCAAGGATGGTTTGGTATAGTTGATTCACCACTAAAATGTCTAGTGATCACTAACCAAAACCTAGGGAAATGGGGACAAGCATGGATGCAAAACCCCCTTAAAATCATATTTTCTTTCTTGAGAAGTTGCTGTCCAGTAGCAATTTTCTCAGACCTCAGTCCATGGTCTTAATTTTTGGACACAGATGAACTTGGAATTTGGTGTTGACTACAAAACACTTTTTGTAGCCAACATCCAGAGCTTTCCAGACATATTTTTACCTTATTTTTTGGGTGAGTAAAACTCCTCTTTTCAATTTTTCTTTCAGAGGCTAGTTCATCAGCTTCTGGGAATCCAGATCTCATATCTGAGGTTTCCAGAAGGTTTTGACCCCTCAAATCTTCTCCAAAATGGAAATTTCTTTCACACAAAGTTTATTCAAGGAGTCTAGAGAAACTTTCATTATCTGAGTTCATCCAGATTATGAAGTTTTAGGACCCTTGAATCCATTTCAAAATCAGGTGTCTGCTGCCATTTTCTTCTGGCAGAAGTGACTTCTCAACTTCAAAAGGTTTTTTGAGTACCAAATCTCAAACCAAAAATTCTCCAAAAAATCATGGGATCAGTTTAAAGTCTTAAAAAGACATCCCAATTTTTACTTTTTCCAGTTTCAACTTATTTTGGCCAAAACACACACACACACACACACACAAATGATTTTCAGCTTGGAAGACTCGTTTTTACGAGGCGCGTCGGGTGCACACTAACGTCCTTCCCGACGCGTAACATGACCTCCGAACCTAAATCTCTGATCTCGGGCTTTTTTCAAAGTTTTGCCCTTCAAAATTAAAATGGCGTGGCGACTCCGTTTTTTCCGGTTTTATTTGGTTTTTCAAAGAAACGCAAAAATCGAATTTTTCCCGCGAAAAAGGCAACACCATCGTTACAGGTGGCCAGTTCATTGGCCTGTTTTGACTTCGCTTTGGAGGTATGAGTTTATTGCTGTTTTTTTTATTTAGCAACTTGTCTTTTCTCCGTTTTCTTTTGCACTGAGCCTTCTCTGTTTTTTGTCACAGGTGTGGTTTTATGAGGTTTTCCAGTGCTTCCCGTGGGATAGAGATCCTGGGGAGGCTGTTCTTTGCGTACCTTCCTATGCTAGGGCCGGGCTCGTATCTGGCGAGGAAGAGGAGGACCAGCCGAGGGAAGCTCACCATCGCCTACGGGGATGTGCAGGAGCGTCTGGAGAGGGATAGCCCGGAGGGGTTCGTCTTGTTCCCGTGGGCTCGGTATGAGGGGGATGAGTTCGAGGGGGCTCCCGAGGTGACAGCGCGGCGGAAGATGCTGCGGGGCTTGACCTGCGATGTTATGTACCTGGGGGAGCGGGTCTTCTCTCGCGGCATGGCCACTGGTGTGCTTCCCGTGGCTCCGAGGGACCCTCCCTTTGGGATGCTTGATTCCGGGACATGGACGTGCTTGATTTCGAGAGGTACCTTGGCGGTGTCGGCGCAGGAGTTCATCTTGTATGGAGAGGAGTACGGGGCCTTCGTGAGGAGGAAGGCGAGGACGCCGCGAGTGCGCGCGGGAGAGAGAGGCTGGCCGCGAGCTCCCAGAGGTTCCGATGCGGGCCGGATTTCACGTACGTCCGCGAGGGGACGGATCGAGAGGAGGGTGTGCATGCCCGTTCGGGCAGGCTCTGCTTGCATACGAGTGGATCCCGACAGATCGGTGAGTGCGCCCGACTCTTTTCCATCTTGGCATCTTTTACGCATTTTCTCTTTTTGTTGTTGAGTATAAGCTGTATTCTTTGAGTGTTTCCTTGGCTGCTTGTTGGTGCGAGTCAGGGAGAGCCTATGATATCTTGACTCGCCGTTACGTGGCGATGAGGTCGTTTGCGAAGAAGATGGCGTCGAAGATATCTTGCCGGTCTTCGCGACGCGTGCGGCGTACGAGCCTATGCCTTCGAGGCATTCAGTAGGCGTTCCTCCGCCTAGAGCCGAGCGGAGCCGCAGCGGGGAGGGACCTTTGAGGGCGGCATAGCATGGATGCGGGACATCTTCGGGAGGCTGCGGGGCCTTCGAGGAGCGGCCCTTTTATCAGTTCATGCCTCCGCATGGCGCGCGGGGTGAGGGTTCCTCGAGCCTTCATTCTTTGATCCTTTCGCCGGATTTGATCCTTCGAGTACTTTTCGTGGGAGCCTCGGGCGGGTGCTCGGTATTCGACGACGAGGATGTGACGGGCGAGTTATTTGGGATGCCGACTTTTCTTTGGAGGACCTTGGCGAGGATGATGATGTTGAGGATTACGATTAGTATTCATTTGCTTTCCCTCTTTTCATATCCCTCTTTTTTTGTTTAGCAACAGACATTTATGGGTACTGTAATAAAACACATGTATTTGCACGGCAAACGGCATTTTATTTTAAGATGTAATGTCATTTTTGTGATTCAGGGATTTGTCCTAGAAATTGTTGCTATTATTATTTTTTATTATTTTGTGCATGCCACGTGGTGAGAGTGCATTTGTGGGTAGTGTATGTTTGCGGGAATGGCTTTGGCCGGTGTTTGGGCGGTTTGGAGCAAGGTTTCTTGAGGACGGTGGTTTTATGCTGTTTCTTGAGGAAATGGGTTACGGTGTGAGCGTGAAGCTTGCGGGCTTTCTTCGTACTTCGTTGGAAGAAGTGCGGGGGCATGATCCTTGATTCGGGTCATATCGACATTTACGAGTTCATAGGAGCTGTTCATGGTTGATGATGAGAGTGACGTCTCTTGGGATGTATTTGCCTTGTGCGTGATGGCGACGCTTTGCAGTCGGCTCCTTGGCATTTGTGATGGCGCTTTGCTAGATGTGGTAGGGCGCTGCGAGCTGGAGAGGATATTGTCCCGTTGGTCTTTGGGGAGACTCTTCATGGTATAGGCCGTCGCGGCCGGGGATCGTTTTATGAGGGGGAAGCCCCGCTTTGCTCACCTTGTGGCTGCGAGAGAGACTCCAAGCCATGCCGAGGCTCAGACATCGTTTAGCCCGTGGTCATTTGCTCAGCGACCTCTTGTGTTGGATATGGATCGGTCACTTTGGGAGAGATGGATGGCATAGCTTGGTACGCATCGAGATTTGGTGGGTTCCTTTGGAGGATTGAGACCGGGAGGATCTTGCGGGAAGGGTCCTACGTTGTCGAGTTCCAGGTTTGTCTTGGTCCTCCTTCTATATTCCGTCGCTTGTTTCCGGCGGTTTGGGATGAAGCAGGAGCCTTTGTTGGGGCTGGGATGACCTTGCTCTGCGGAGGTAGTTCCTCTTTGTATGGCGGCTCAGGTGCCTTCTTGTATTGTACGAGGGTATGGAAGTATTCCGCTTTCCCTCTGTGGTACTCCTTAGACGTCGGGGAGCGTTGTATTGACGACTCGGTATCGGCACAGTATGAGCGGCGTGTTGGGCGATCCCAAGTGGTCTTGGAGAAGCGGGCGTGTAGCAGATTGCAGGACCCGGTTGCCGTAGTAGCGGCTATTGCCTTAGGAGTTCCGAAGCTTTGGTCGACCCTTTGGATGTGACGGGAGACACTTTGTTTGACTACGAGACTAGAGTTGACCGGCGACGGGGAGAGGTCCTCTTTACGGGACTCGCGGGGAGGAGATCCGAGCCGAAGCACGGGCGAATGAAGCCACGAGAGCTCTTGGATTATTTGACTCTACGGGGAGGACCCCGGATCTCGGGCCGAGAGACGCGAGTTGGTTCACGTGAAGCGAAAGAAGACTCGCCGGGGACGAGGGAAGAAAGGAAAGAATGGCGAGGGGACAAGCGCAGATGGCGCGGAATGACCTCCTAGGTATCCATTCATTGCATTGCAAACACATTATTAGTTAAATGTATTAAGCTGTCTTTTAGCATGTTGTGAACTTGAGAGTAGACCGTGCTTGAACTCATCAAGAAATGTTGTAACCGTTAGTGATTTGTGATTTACTTTTAAAGCTTTGTCGAGACGCAAGATCTCTTGTTTGCCTTTAGCTTACATTTGTGCGCTTTGTCGGCGTCCATCTTTGAACTTTTACATTTGCATTCGCGGTGAAGCGATGCAGGCCACAGCGGCAATCTCCTTTGCTGAGGCTTTGTGCTTGGCTGAGAGGTTGAATGCTCCCCTGACAAGTCGTTCTGACGGTCTTTTTCGTAGCTTCCTTGCCGCTTGTTGGCGTCGGGCTCTTGACCTCTTTTTGTTGCATTTGCGGACTGAAGCAGTCTGGGCCATGACGGCAATCTCCTTTGCTGAGGCTTTGTGCTTGGGCGAGAGGTTGAATGCTCCACGACAGAGTCGTTCGGCGGTCTTTTCGTAGCTTCCTTGCCGCTTGTTGGCGTCGGGCTCTTGACCTCTTTTTTGCAAGCTTTCGCTTGAGCTTCTTTTATTTTTTTTTGTGAGCCCTTGCTCGAGCTCTTTATTTATTTATTTTTTTTGTGAGCCCTTGCTCGAGCTCTCTTTTTTTTTTTTTTTTTTGAAGCGCGTGAGGGCGAAGACAAGCCCCAGCTTGGAAGCGAGACATGAGTCGGTCGTTTGATCTTTGAGTGACCCTCGGATGTCCTTTGATGTTGCCGCCGTCGTTTGACTTGGTCAAGGTGGCTGGCAGGGCGTGTTCTTGAAAAGTGCGTAGCTTGATGGAGGTCTTGATTGACATTCAAACTTTTGACTTTTTTGTGTATTTTTAGACCGGACCAATTAAGGTTGCCTACGTTCCCCGGACTAGAGGGCTCGGGGTGCGTAGTTCGACACTACATGGAGTGCCAAGAGATGCACTGTTGTTCTTCTTTAGGCGAAGTATCTGCGAAGTTTGCTTCCGTTATTTGGATTCATGAAGGGATTGCCATCTAGGTCTGTCGGCTTCATGGCGCCTCAGGAGAAGATCTTTTGAACCACGAAAGGGCCGATCCATGTGGGTTCCCATTTTCCCAGTGGGTTGGTTCGAGTGGGAGGCTTTTCTTTGAGTACAAGGTCACCTTCCACGATGTCTCGGGATTTGACTTTCTTGTCGAAAGCTCTAGCCATCTGCTTTGATAGGCTCGGACGTGTTCCATGGCCTTTAGTCGTCGCTCGTCTAGCGAGCCAATTCGTCATGTCGGCTTCGGAGCCATTCGACTTCGTTGATGTCATTTTCCAGCGGCACTCGGAGTGAGGAATTTCTAGCTCGATGGGAAGGGCTGCTTCCATCCGTACGTGTCCCGGGGGCAAATGGGGTTTCTCCCGTGGGACATTACGGTGATGTGCGGTAGCCCCAAAGTGCAAGGTGCGGCTTCTCGGGCCAATCTCGTCCTCGGGTGGTCATTTTCGGATGATCCGTTCGAGGGTTTTGTTTCTTTGCTTCCACGGCGCCGTTTGTTTGTGGCCGGTAGGGAGAAGATTTGTGACGTGTGATCTTGAATTCAGCCCGGCGATGCTGTCGAATTCCCCTTCGAAGTGTGAGCCGTTGTGCGATATGACCTCATTTGGGATGCCGTATCGGCGAGATGATGTTTTCTTTGAGGAAATGTGCGACCTTCTTGGAGGTGAGTACCTTGTAGGACTTGGCTTCGACCCATTTGGTGAAGTAGTCGATGGCTACTAAGATGAACTCGTGACCGATTCTTTGCTGGCGGAGCGATTTTCCCGATGACGTCAATTCCCAGTGGCGAAGGGCCAAGGTGTAGTCATGCGGTAGAGATCGTGGGGTGGTAGATGATTGAGGTTGGAGAACCGTTGGCACTTGTCGCGGCTTCGGACAAAGTGGATGCAATCTGCCTCCATGGAGATCCGGTAGTAGCCCATCACGAGAATGATTTGCATCGGGGCTGCGGCGTTCGTGTGGGGACCGCAAGCCCCATTGTGGACTTCGTTGATGAACTTGCTTGCTTCTTCTTGGGCGATGCGGCGTAGGAGTGGCCCGTGGTAGCGTTTCTTGTATAGCATGTCCCCGAGGATGACGAAGTGAGAGGCGAGGCGTTTTAGGGCCATGATGCTCTTGGTTTTGACCCCTTACGTGTGTGGGTCTTCCTTGTTCATGAAGGTGGTTTCCTGCTCTTGAGGTATTGGAAAATCTGGTTTGTCTTGGAAATGGCGTCGGACTTGCGTCTCTTTGGCTCTTCGGCGATCTTGCAAATCGTTGTGATTAAAACCTTCTCGGCGGCTTGGGCCCGGTTTTCTCTCGTTTGACAACATGCTTAAAGATGTGCTTAATGTATTGTTCATTTAATGTGTGCTTCTTTATCAAGTGAATCGTTATTAGCTGTTTGTGTGTTAGTTAATTTATCGGTTGTTAAAGATGCAATGAGAGGATACTCGGAAAGATCGAAGCATTCATTAAGAGCATACGGGAATACATTATTGGCAATGAGTTCGTAATCTTCGGCGTGAGGCCATCGAGATGACTCGAGAGACTCAAATTCAAAGCTAATGGACTCGGGATGAGTTTTGACACTAGACTTTAGGACTCGAGGGTCGAGACCAAGTTGTTCGATCATGTCCTTTTTCTTGCGCGGTAGAGTCAGGAGAAGGTGGCCCGGTTATTGAGTGGCAATGAGCTTGATAGGAGATGGGGCTTGAAAGGCTCTATGTCACCGTTCCCGATCATTGCTATCACGAGTTATCGAAACAAAATCGATTAGATCCGGCATCTCGATTTCTTCTTTGAAGAAGCGAGGTGTAGCAGTGGTTCGTCCCAAGCATCGTCTGCGGAGTCTCTTGCTTGGGTCTTGGGCATTACTAGCTCGAATGCAGACTCGTCCCGCTTGTTGAAGGCAGGGTTGTTGACGAGAGAGTTTTCGAATTCTTCCGCCAAAGGGGGTTTTCCCGAACCAAAATTCGCTGTGAATAGTGGTGGTTGTGGATCCGGCAGGGCGGTGTGTCGAGAAATGCTCTTCGGACGGGATTTGGCTTGAGGCCTCTGAATCTTGCCGGGTTACTGCTGGAGCTTGTCCATGGTTGTCGGCCGGCTTTGTTTGGCGCTGATCAGCTCTGTTCCCTTTTCTGGATCTCCTTCCAAGTTGCCGGCCTTCCTTGTGAAGTACTTGGTCATGTCGAAGCTGTAAGGACGAAGATCGGAGATTGCGTGCAAGCCTCTTTTGTTATCTGTGGAGCGTTTTCGTGCAGCTCGCTTGTCCTCCGCAATGTGTTCGGGAGTAGGAGAGTATCCCAGGCCATGCAAGGTATTCTGTTCTTTGATATTGATGATCTGTTGAGTGCCCTGATGGCGTTTTCCCAAACCGAGCCCCGGGATGTAGTTCATGTGCTTCATCATTTTCATCGGGGGAGGAATCTTGTCCCAAATCAAAGGCAAATCTATGTGGCACACCTGGGCCTTTGGGCTCTCGATGGTGAACCCTGTGAGCATCATGCCGTCATCATCGTGTTTGATCTCTAAAACCGGGACGCCGTTGGTGTCGGTCCTTTCAGTGACTATGCTGTCGCCGTAGATGATGGTCAGATCTGTTCCTTGGATGAACTTTACGCATTGATGGAGAGTAGATGCCACCCCATTGATACGATGTAGCGAGGCGTCCCAAAATGGCAGTGAAGGTGATCGGGATGTCGATGACTTGGAAATCTGTCGGGACCATTTGTTTTCCGAACCACAAGTTCAAGGTGGCTATTCCCAGGCGGGCGGGATGTTGAGTCGTATGCCTTGATTGCACGAGTCGAGGGTTTTAGATCGGTTGCTTTGATCCCTAGCAAATCCATCATTTTGGTGGAAGGACGTTCATGGATGATCCCCCATCTACCAACACCCGAGGAGACGGCGCTCGTCCGGTTGAGCTGTTATGTAGAGAGGCTCGTTGTGGTCGGCCCCAAATTTTGGAAGATCGAGCTCTGTGAAGGTGATGATATTCTTTGTAATTGACGTTGCCAATCATGCAGGCTGCTTCATCGGGTGTCTTTGTGATGGGAACCATGGTGCAGGCCGGGCTTTCTTCCAACTTGAGCTTGTGCGGGTAAGATGAAGTGAGTAAGGACCGGAGCGAGATGTTAGCTGAGTGCGCTTGAGTGTGTCAAGACGGGATCTTGACCTTTGGGTCCAAGGTTTCGGCTTCTTTGGCGTAGGGCCCCTTTTCAATTCGTGGCTCGGGTATGGCTGGCCTTTTGTCTGTCCGTGGAGGATTCTGGGATTTGACCGGAACGTGTCGAACATTCACCTCTGGACTTATGGTTTTGCTTGTCTCTCCTATTTACGTAGTGGGAGGAGCCTGGTTGGCGTAAGGCAAGGCTGCGCATTTCAATTCGTTCACTTTGTCATAGCCTTTCTTGAAGCATCAATAGTGGCTTTGAGATCTTCCCAAGACGGGGTTGGATTATCTGGACCTTCGGGCATTCGGTGGCGGTGCGAAGCTCGTCCCGGTGATCATGGAGCGAGACATTGCCATGGCCTTGTGTAGAGCTAGGCTTCTTTGGAGTAGATGACGTAGTAATCAAACTTTCACGAGGGTTCTCCAAGGGTTCCGGCTGTGGGATCACAGATTCATACCTCTTTTTCGGTTTTTGTTGAGAAGATAGCTTCTTCTTTTGTCGAGGGCGGCCCTCGTTCATTGCATCCTGGAATTCCATTTCCGGACAAGCAACCTGTCGCTTGAGCGTCCCACGAGATGTGTTCGTTGTTCGGCGGTGGTACCGGGACCTCGGGAGGCTGGATGGGCAAGCTTTCCTCTGGAAGGTCTTGTGGTCTTACGTCATAGCTTGCATGGCTCGTACGAGGGTAACAAGTTGACTTACGGGAGACAATGAGAGATGTTAGAGGCTGTAGGAGCGATCATGGCTTGGGAAGCCCAGGTAGTTGGGTGGCTAAGGTTCCGAAGTGGTGCATGGCTTCTTCGATCCGAGCTTGTTGCTCACCTTGACGTTTCTCAATAGCTATGAGGACACCGCCAAACTTCTTCCAGTGTTGGGAAATTTCTTGGGGGTAAGGTCCCGTTCTCATCCTTGTTATCCGGCTGACTTGGCCATGGGGAATTGACGGATTGTCTGGTGACAGAGGTGGGTAGGACCTTCTTTGTTTTGACAGCTGGGAGACGGGTTCCGGGTACTCTCGACCACTCTGTTAGGCTGGAGGGTGATGGGCAAGGTTTAGACACGGGAGTGGCCTAACGGGATAAAAGGGGAAAGCTCGCGTGGCATGCGGTTTCCGTTTCTTTTATTTTTGATTTTTTTGTTGTTTTAATTTACTTAAAACATGTTTTCTCGAGAATCCTAGGTAGGTTGGAAAAGATTGCTCTTCTTTTTCGCAACTATGCTAGATCTGGGTCGATGGAGACCATACGTGCGGCTATAAGCCCCTCGTTTTGCACCTGTATTTCGACATCCCGGGGTGGACGGCCCCGGGCGAGGGTCCTATAGTGCAAGCGGTTTCCACCGGCCTAAAAGAAAAATCGAACCTAAGGACCGAGCTGTCATGTTCGTTTTGATGCGTTAGCCATGTGAATAGTGAACCGAGCCGGCCATCGAGTCAAGATCGGGTCGAGAGTTCGGCATGACCTCTCTTTACCTTGCTTGCGCAAGGGATGCGTGACGTTAGGCGTTAGGTGGGTCATATTGTCATGGGCGACGTATCAAAGGCGTGATGACATGGTGTCATGCAAGCATGGATGTATATCAGGACGGAACATCGTGCAGGTGTAGCCGGAAATCAAGATCGGTCAAGATTTTAGCATGACCTTTCATCGCTTTGCTTGCGCAAGGGATCTTGAGTTAGAGCCTTGACTCGAGAAAATGGCCGGCATGGTATATGTATCAGTTGTATGACCTGACCGGGTAAAAACCAACCGAGTCTGGACAGAGTGTGACTCAAGACTCAAACGTGCAGGGTTGACGCTTGGCTAGGATGGGATGTTTGGAATGATCCCGTGCGCATCCGAGAGGCCTAGGAAGACCTAACGGACTGGCAACCGAGACCACTCCGGGTTGAGGGTTGTAGTGTGCGGTGTATCCAGGCGGCGGTGCGCGTAGCGTGCGTGCGGTGTAGCAGCGACGGTGTGAGTAGAGTGCGGTGTAACCGAGGCGGCGGTGCGCGTAGTGTGCGGTCTCTAAAATTCTTTTACGAGTAAAACAGGAGTTTTTGAAGAATTTTAAATGTATGCACAGATGTATATTGATGCATTTTTTTTTGTATTTTTATTTTTTTTTGTAAAATAAAAACGAAGCACGTGCACACACACACAACAGTTAAAGGAAGGGGGTAAAATGAAAGTTTGACCCTCATCATCGTTTTAAAAATCTTTTGTTTTGTTTAAAAGTTTTTAAAACAAAATTTCCCCAGCGGAGTCGCCAACTGAAATTACCCGGATCCGAGCAGGCCTCGCGGCCCCGGCATCTGGCATCTTTCGCGTTGGAGCGGTTGTCTCGCCGTTTTTGTTTTTTGTAGAGTCGCCACGCCGTTTTTATTAAGCCCAAAACATTGAAAAAGGGCATCAGTTTAAAGATTAATTTTAAACTGTTTTTGTGTGATGAGATTTTGAGTTCGGAGGTCAGATGACTCCCCGGGAAGAGAATATTAGAATATTAGAGCTCACCCGAGTAGCCTCGTAAAACGAGTCTTTCGGATACCCCTAATATCCTTTAAATGTTGTGTGTGTGTGTGTGCTTTTAAAAATGCATGCTGTATCGGATGTCTACATTGTATGCTATGTATGGAAATGTATTGAAATAGTGTAGGAAGGAAGCCTTACCAATGTTGGTTCGCGTCTGTCTTCCGCTGGGGAATGGTGTTTGAGGTCGGAGTAGCGTTCCGGTACGGATCAGGATTGCTTCGGGAGATGCCGGTTGTCCGCGGACAGAGTTTCGGCGTGAGTTGAGGTTGCTGGCTGCGTTCGGGCAGAGGTTCGGCGTGCGTGGGGATCGTCGGGATCACTCGGGCAGAGGTTCGGCGTGCGTTGTGGTGGCGGAGTCACTCGGGCGGAGTTTCGGCGTGGTTTGGGATCGTCGGTTTGACTCGAAAAGAGCGGGACACCGTGGAAAGACCGAGGTAAGGCCTCGGAGTACCACGAGGGGCCTCGAGTACCTCGAGAGTGCCTCGGGGGTGCGGGAGCGTCTCGGGAGCGCTCGGGGAGGCTTCGGAGCACCACGAGGGAGCTCGGAAGGCCTCGGAAGGATCAGAAAGGGCGGGAGTGCCTCGAGAGGACTTAGAGGGGAGCCAGAAGGCTAAGGGAGGAAGAGAGAAGAGGGAGGTGTGAAAAATGAGGGAGGGAGAGCCCTCTATTTATAGTGTAGGAAAACTGCAAAGAGGTCCGTACGGACCTCTTAGGTAATTATAGATTTCCGGGATTTGAGGGAATCTCCTGGACTTTAAGGGGATTTTCGTAATGATTATGTCTGGTGCAAAGAGGTCCGTACGGACCTTTTGGCATGCAAAGAGGTCCGTACGGACTTTCCATGCTCTTGTGAATGTGATGGCAAGCTAGCTCTCGTCGAGAGCTTTCCAACCATATATGGCACGTCTCAATCGGAGTTCGTATGAAGGAGTTATGACCTCCGGAAGTTTGCCTCTGGTTTTGTCGTATGCTGGGATGGAGAGCGATCCAGATTGGGGTACTTACACTCACTGGTTCAGGTCACCTGTCTCAGCACAATCTAAAACAGTAAAAGGGAAGGGGTGAGAATAAATCTCAATAAGCTATTATGAATGCAGCAAGATGCCAAACAAGATGCAACACATAGCATGGTTACACTTAGCACATTATTAAAGCGATAAACACCTTACGTTACCTCATTTTACCTTTCCCGTCTGAACAATAAATCGTACAACGTGGGAGTGAAACTCCTCTCTTTGGTGAATTGCCTCCAGCACATTCACCGCTTATAGGACTCATACTCCAGAGATCCATATAAAAAAATCAGATACTAAATAATAGTATCCAACAATATCACCGCTATCTGTAAAGCTTTTGGCTTAATACAGAAGCATTCCCCCTAATCACCAAATCGCAGCGGTCTGTAAGGCTTTTGGCTCAATACAGTCGCTAGCACACCCACTCTGTGGCCACAGAGGGGAGAGGTCACAGGTATGATGAACCTTCAATCACTTATAGAACAAATCAATAATTGATTGAATTCCATCATACCCCCGAATCACATGTAATATCCAAGCACATAATAGTTACTTGAAATAAAATCCACAAAAGGGATAATAATATAACAACATGGTAAAATATACTCATGTTAAATCAATACTGTAGTGCAACATTCATTTAATACACTAAGCATAATACCATCAATGAATATGAATTCAATTAAGGTAACAATATAACCACATAATCCACATCGGGATACAATATAATCAATATGCCAAATAATTCACACCGGGAATACAGTACAACGATGTAACACATATACATTCCTAACCAACACAATAGTGTAATCATAGTCTCTACACTATTCAACGAGTCACCAAGGGTATGGGAGCGAGTAAGGCCACTCTGAACCATAAACCATTTCTACAAAGTCATTACTCAACCTTGAATAATCTTAATAAGAGTTCATGATCTACTTCCCAAGCTCTAACCACATTGGTGAAGTACGAATCAAGCTTAATAACCATTTTCCGGACAATATTCTATATCACAAGGTCTCTATAGGGATTCAAGCTAAATTTATCAAGTGGGAGTCACAATGCTTAAGTGGCCCAAAAGCTCTACTTGAATCTAGGTTGAAAGGGATTGATTCCTATCCGAATTGGATTAGGTTCTATTTATTTATAATGGTTGGGGATCATTTCACGAGGTTACTAGTAAAAATTCAGCAAAAGAGAAAACTAAGGAAGGTCTGGTGACATGGGCGACCGCCCATGTCACTTGGGCGACCGCCCAAGGGAGTTTCAAAGGGGATCCATGTTACTGCCCTCATGGGCGACCGCTCAATACCTCTTGGGCGACCGCCCAAGAGGGATTCCCAGGTAGCCAAGGTTCTGCCCACTTGGGCGGCCGCTCAAGCCCCCATGGGCGACCGCCCAAGCCACTTTTCCAGCAAGCTCAGATTTCAAACCCTCCTTTTACCCATTTTCTTTTCCCTTTTAATCTTCCTTATTTCCAAGAACACCAAAAGAATTTCTAACTTTACAATTTCATCCTAAATCATTTAAACCCAAAATGATATAAACCTAATTCATTTATCATATGATTTCCAACCCATTTTACTAACACATTTCAAGTTAAATCTTCTAAAACTAACTCCACTCATTTCTTACACTCTAAATCCACTTCTATGAACACTAACATTATTCTATGTCATTTACCCATTTTCTCAACTCCAAGAATAGTTTCAAAGCATTAAACAACCTTCATATTAACAAGAACAACATTTAGAGTTAATGAGCATTTAATGAAGAGAAGGGTCATAATAACTTACCTTAGAATAGGAGATGGATTATGGATTTATTTAGCTTGATGAACTCCCCTAGACGCCCCGATTACAAAAGTACTCCCGGATTGAAAAATGAAGAAGGATTGAACTCTCTAAGGACTTGGAAGAAGAGGTATCTTGGAGAAGGCTTCCATGGCTTTTTGGGGAAAGAGGAAGAAGAAAAATGAAGAAGAAGGAAGGAGGAGGTGAATGAGAAGTGTAGGGGAAGTATGGGAGGAGTATGGGGGAGGTTGACTAAAGGGGAAAAAGGGATGAGGGAATTAAGGAGAGAAAATGGCCCCCCATCTCAAATCAATTAAAGCCTTTTAAAATCATTTCATTTAAATTCTTTACTTCTTTCCCCTACACAAAGAAGCCTAACTACCCATATTTTATTTATTTTATCCATTTCTATTATTATACTTCTCCCAAGATGCTTTATTTAATTTCCCAATCATCTCAACCTAATATAAGAAATTAATAATATAAAATGATCACATAATATTAACAATAATATTAAAAGCATATAATATGATGCTAAAATTGGTGCCTAGGGTTAGGGTCGTTACACCAAAACTCTAAACTAGGGGTGTCAGCGGTTCAATTCAAACCGCGGTTTGAGACCGAACCATGTGGTTTAGCTCGGTTCGGTTTGGTTTTTAACGATTAACGGTTCAGCTCGGGTTCCAAAAATTTATAAACCATGCGGTTCAGTTTGGTTTGCGGTCTGACTCCTCCAAACCGAACCAAACCTAACCGAACCAAACCATTTCGAGCTGAACCGCCAAACCGAACCACCGAGCTGAACCGCCAAACCGAACCACCGAGCTGAACCGCCAAACCGAACCATCAAGCTGAACCACCAAACCATTGATTCTTAACCGTTGATTATTTTGATTTTATTTCAATCGTTTTGAGCAGAAAAGTGTTTCTCATTTGTTTTTAACTGCTTTTATTTAATTTAGGTCGGTATTCTGGGAATGTGGAGTTATGTTATACTGAGGAAATATGAACATCTAAAATATTATTGTGTATATGTTTTACTGTCTAGTACGGTATTACCCCCTCAAGCAAAAGGGATTGAGAGAAAGTTTGAGCTTGAACCAAATGTAACAACAACTGTTGCATAACAAGAACATAATATATCTACGATATTATTATCGAAACATGTAACAGTTAAGTAGTAATCTATATGTATAAAAGTGGTTTGTAATTTTAATGTCTTTTACATAAATAGGTAACATTTGTTGGATAGGTTTGTGGTTCGGACCGCGGTCTAGACCGCATTTTGGACCGCGGTTTGAACCGCTTAATGGAACCGCGGTTTGAGATCGAACCGAACCAAACCGAGGTGGTTCGGTTCAGTTCGGTTTGAAATTTTTCAT
This sequence comes from Adenophora triphylla var. japonica, assembly GCA_022495995.1. Taxonomy (NCBI): domain Eukaryota; kingdom Viridiplantae; phylum Streptophyta; class Magnoliopsida; order Asterales; family Campanulaceae; genus Adenophora; species Adenophora triphylla. Next base: position 91,715 of record JAFEMH010006168.1, on the reverse strand, counting down.
GGTTCGGTTTGGTTTGAAATTTCTCCAAACCGAGTACTAGCGGTTTGGTCTCTAAATTTGTCCAAACCGAACCATTTACACCCCTACTCTAAACTACCCACCTCGGCAAACCTTGTAGCCGAACCGCTACCCTAGGCAAAACCTACCACTCTTACTTCCGCCAAACCTCCTCATCATCTCAACTTCCGCCAGTCGCCAACATCAAAAATCCACCCTCCTTCAACCCCCCTTGGCAAAACCCTACAGCCAAAACCCCCTACACCTGCTTCAAACCCCCCGCTCAAACCCCCCTTAGGCCGAAACCCTAAACTTTTTTTCTTTTTTTCTCTATTTTCAAATCCCTCGGCTAAAACCCCCCTTAGGCCGAAACCCTAATTTTTTTTCTTTTCTCTATTTTCAAACCCCTCGGCTAAAATCCCCCTTAGGCTGAAACCTTTTTTTTTCTTTTCTCAATTTTCAAACCCCTCGGCTCAAACCTCCCCTTAGGCCGAAAACCTAATTTCCTTTCTTTATTTCTCTTCTCCAAACTTCTCCCGCCTCAAACCCTACACTACCCACCTCGACAAACCCTACAGCCGCACCACCCACCTCGGCAAACTTACTGTCGAAACCCTTTCACCTCCTTCTAAATCCCCTTGGCAAAACCCATAGTCAAAACCATATCCTTCATAACTACCACCTCACTGTCGCCCTACACCCTCAAATGCCACCTTACTTGCGACATAAACCTACAACAGCCCCACCCTCGAATGGACGCCACCATCGACAAATAACCACAATGGCAACGAACAACCACATCAAATCAGACAACGTACATGTTCGGGAACACATCCGTCTCCACCCGCTACATCAAACCCGGTTCATCTCATCATTCTTCAAGATTTGACTTATCCAAAGATCGTCCATCTTGCAGGGGCATATTAGGAATATAATATTAGAATTTTATATTCTATATTATATATTGTTATATATTTTATATAGTTTAGGAAACTCAATATTTGTATTAGATTAGGAAAGAAAATATTTATATAGATCTAGAAACCTTCTAGGAGATTACCTCCTCTCATTGTAAATCCTATAAATATGTACCTCTAACAACATAATCAATTGAGTCTTTCGTATCAATTATTTTCTTCCTTGTATGATTGACTTCATCTCTCTCTCTCTAAATCTTATACAAACTACTGTACGATTGAACCACACTATTTGCTTGAGAGTTGAGAATAGTATAAAAGAAAATCAATTAATTAAGGCGAAAATCATATTTTCATCACTAAACTATAACATTTTTTAAGATGTTTTCACTAAACTATTTTATTTCAAAATGTTCTCACTGAATTTTTATGTTTTTCAAAATATGTTCACTTCGTCAACTAATTCGCTTAAAATTTAACAAAATATAGCCACATGATCTTTTTTGGGGGAATTAATTTGTAATATTTCTTATAAACTGTGTACTAATGACATTTTAAAAAATTCATACTCTTTATCATATATGTCAACAATGTTAACATAATGATTGAAACTTAATGAACATTATTCACGTTAAGTCACGTGACTAATTTTCTTTAGGTTTTTAGCGAATATGTTAACGGAGTTAACACATTTTGAAAATTATGAAAGTCTAGTCATAATATTTTGAAAAATAATAGTTCAGTAAGAACATTTTTTAAAAAGCTAAAGTTTAATAAAGAAAATATAGTTTTTGCCATTAATTAATCATACTTCATCTACCTCGTAGTAGTAGCATTTTGACTAATCAATTTTCCCATGTTCATATCATACCTTTGGGAAAAAAATTCACTTTAAAATTTTGAATTTTAGGACAAATTGCGAGGAAGGATCTAACTCGGAGGACATTCAAATAAAGGGTCAAATGTTTCAAATTTGATGATTAATAAAATTCGGAGCGAACCAATAGTATTGGTCGTTTTTTTTTTTCTGTTTCCAAATTTCTATGAAATCGATTATTTGGTCTGATCCTAGTTTTGAAAAAAATATACACGGTTCTTTACCAGAATCGGACCGGACCGATAATTTATATATTGATGCTGCAAGAATCGTGCCGTAATCAATCTCCGTCCAGCTATAAGATCAATTTCCTGACTTCTGACCTGAAAACAGAACCCACGACTAGCCGGAATGGTCTCCGGCGAAGACCCTTGTGCGTGAGGATAAGTACGGTGTTTGAGAGCTTAATAATTATAAGGAACAATGTATTCTCAAATAATCAAAAAGCAATTACCTTGAAACGGTTGATGTTGCCTTGTATTTATAGTTATTGATGAGAGATATAATTGTGGTAGGATTGTATGAAATACCTTTAATCTCGGATCAGATATGTATTAGAGATCTTGTCCATAAATAACTCCTGATTTGTAGGGAGTCTGTTAAGGAAAGAGTTGTATCCACGCCAGGACTTCGTAGGTCGTCATGTACTACGATAGGTCGAGGTCGCCTGTTGGGTCTAGGTCAACCTAACTGAATGCTGGGGCAGGGTCCTGCCCGGATAGAATCTGAATCGTAATGTCAGACCAAGCTAGGTCGGGACCAACTGAGGTCGGACAATGAGCTTAGGTCGACTGATCTCGCTGATAGGCCTTGGGCCTGATAATAATTGGGCCTAGCTCACAGAAAATGTGGTGGCAATAATACGTAAATAACTGGGCTGGCTCGCTGGGCCTAGCCCGTTAAATTTATTCCGTTCATATATATATATATATATCATTAGAGTTTTCTTGATTATTAAATTTGAACAGTTTTGTATTTTATATTGATCATATTGTTTCTTGGGCAATTGTATTTCAAAGTTGAAGCTTGTAGGTAACTGAATTAGTTGAATGTAGCACTCACTATGAAAAAATTCCAATTCACTTGATGTTGTAATCTGTACCTTTAGTTTTTATATTTTTCTATGTTATGATTAATTTTGAAGATGAACAATTAATGTTTAATGTTTTATGTTTTAGTTTGAATATTGAATATTTGTGACAACTTTTTTTAGTTTTTTTTATTGTTGACATAACGGTGATAATATTTAATTGTAGTATGTTTTATTTTTTTAAAAAAAATTATAGTATATTGTAATTTGTAAAATCGACGGAACCGGACTAGAACGGACCATTGAAAATAGACGAGTGGGACCGGTCCTATAATTTATAATTTATTGATCTAGTATTTGTCCTAAATTCATATAGAATCGAAGTATTGATAAGTGTAATGGATAAATAATTATTATAGTGACAATCTCTCTCAAAAATTATTATCAAAATGAAAATTTGTTCGTTTTCATGACCGAAAAATTGTGAAAAGTGTGGAGAGGGGAATTAGTTTGAATTACATAAGTTTTTAATAACACATTTACGACTATTATTACATATATTTTTTAATAAAATATGATACTACACCGTCAAACGAGTTGCACAGGACTGACCGGGGTTAGCAACAGCGTCCGATCAGGAAGAAAGCTCCTCGGGTCCGATGTAATGTGGGACCTACAAGACAAATCACCGTTAGGGGTGGGGGGTCTTTTCCCCCAAAACCCTCCGACATGAGAATCATCAATCCAATTTATAACATATATTGACATAGTATATCACTTTCTAGAGAGAGAGAGAGAGAGGAGAGAGAAAGCTCATAATTTTCACTTACTTTGTAAATGGATGGAGGGAGTATATATATGTCATGCCAAAAGTGACATCATCATTATCCTCTTTACTTGACACGTGTCACGCCTACAGCGGAGGGATATCCCACAAGGGATTTCGTTTGGATACGGTCAAGGCCATAAACTTGACAAGTGACATGGTCCTCACCTGGAGACATCAACATGCTTAAACATGAACCTAGATGCGAGATGTGACATACTCCCTCCGTCCCACAACAAGTGACACACTTTGCCATTTTGGGCGTCCCACTAATAAGTCACACTTCCTAAAATGGCAAAGAATCTTTACTATTCCTTCCACTCATTCTCTCTCCTACATTATTTTAATACTCACAACACCATTATAATTTACTATTCTCTCCACTCATTCTCTCTCCTACTCAACTATCTACACTCACAACACATCAACCTTTTCACTTTTTCCTTAATTCCCGTGCAGAACAGTAACTGTGTCACTTGTTTCGGGACGGAGGGAGTATAACGTATAACACATAACATAAATCACGCGTCATGCGACATATAACATAGTATAATATAAATCATGCGCCATGCGACATATAACATGCAACATATAACATAAATCACGCGTCATGCGACATATAACATAAATCATGCGCCATGCAACATATAGCATAAATCACGCGCCATGCGACATATAACATGCAACATATAACATAAATCATGCGCCATCCGACATATAGCATATAGCATATAGCATAAATCACGCGCCATGCGACATATAACATACAACATGCGAGAACCAAGCCATAACTATAAATTTGGCGACAACCGAAACAATAACCATAACTATAAACATAATTTTGGCTAGAACCACCATGCGAGAACCAAACTTAGACGAGATCCTCATGAAATAGGGGCCCCTATAAACCATATTTGGTTTTGGGTCGGGTAAACATTTATCGGGCATAATATTTTGTTATGGCACATCAAAATCTTTACGACTATCATTAATATTTTTTTAATAGATCAAAAGGGGTATTTTTATTTCTATTTTGACAAATAACAAAAATATGGTCTAAATTTAGAGTTCTCAAATTGAGGTTCAAACTTTCTGTGCATTTCGCAAATTGGTGTCCAAAATTAAAATATTTGAAAATGAGATGGCCCATCTTGTAAAATGACCAAAAGCCTACTTGAAATTACAAACTAAGTTCAGTTAAGTCCCATGCGTTTGACACGTAGTAACCAAACCAGTGGTGAAGTAAAAATTTTTGGAAAGAGGATCAAGTTTGCTTTAGCATAAATATTAAGCCAATTTTACCCAAATCAAAGGGGGGGGGGGGGGGAATGACTATTTTCAGTAGTAAAATGATACTCCCTTCATCTCATTCCAGACCAAGGGTTCATCTTTCCCTTTTGATTTATTCCAAATCAAGAGTTCATTTTCATAAATGGCAAATTTTTGAATATATTTATACCCTTATCATTTCCATATATTTACAAAAAAATCATTCATTATACTCTTATAATTTTAACATATTTACAAAAAAATCAATCATTAACTTACTATTCCTCCCACTCATTCTCTCTCCTATTTAAAAATCAATCATTAACTACTATTTGCTATCCCATATTACAAAAAAATCATTCATTATACCCTTATAAAGTTAACATATTTACAAAAAAAAATCAATCATTAACTACTATTTTCTATTTCATATTTAACTTTTATTCATTTTTTTTATTTTTTTTTAAGAAGCGTGAAATCTACCCCGTATACCCTTGGTCTGGGACGAAGGGAGTAGTATTTACTAAATTTTTGAGGTGCTAAATTTGACCACTTTCATAATTGAAGAGAGTCAAGTGACCCATTTGCCATTAACATGGCTTCGCTGCTGGACTTAACTAAGATTATTTACCGGTCCGGTGAAGGTTTAGGAGATAATATTTGTTAAATTTAGACGGTGGCTTGGTAATTTTTTAAGAATATTTGATACTGTTTGTTATGAACAAATCAACTTTATTTTATTCTAGAATCACGAAATTGAATACTCCCTCCTAGGAGTGTAAGCGGTTCGGTACAAATTGAATTTTGAAATTGAACCAAACCAAATTAAGCTATGCGGTTTAGTTCAGTTTTTATGCAATAGTGATTTGGTTCGGTTTCAAAAATTGTCAAACCGTGTGGTTCGATTTGGTGTGCGGTCTGGACTACCAATCCATGGTTCGAGACCGCGAGACCGAACCACCAAACCAAATCGATAAACCAAACCATCAAACCGTTCATTATTAACCATAGATATGCATATACTTCATCTACACCTAACATTTAGATTTGAAAACCTCTAATTCTATTCATGAGTTTTAGCACATAATCCTTTTTTCTTTTGGTTAATCTTCTTGTAATAATGTTAATTCACTTTTAGCATATATCATTACAAGTACTCAAATGGCTTGTTGTTATCAAAAACATTGAAGCACAATTTCATTTAAATTTTAAATCTATTCTCTATGACATGTCTGAAAAATTCAAGCAAACATGACAATGAATTGTGTAGTCTGAAACCATGTTCCAGTTAATGGTTTAAACCGTGTTTTATTTTATGGTTTGAAACGTGGTTTGATTTGTGGTTTAAACCGCGGTTCGGACCGTAAAATCAAACCGCGGTTCGAACAATGGTTTGGTTCGGTTCGGTTCGATTCGATTTAAAATTTTTTCAAACCAATAATTAGTCGTTCGATGCATAAATTGGCCTAAACCGAAACAAATCCAACCATTTACACCCTACCCCTCCATCCAATTTATATTGACTATGTTTGAATTTAAACAAAAAACCTTTTTTTTTTTTTTTTAATTACAAAATTACAGTGTCTACGTTCATGTAACCGTCCCTGAATTCAGACAAGGTCAATAATGAATAACACAAGCAATACATAAATGTGTTAACTTTCTGAGTTCAAGCCAACCATAAAGCTAAAAAAGTGGGTGTGTGGTTAAATTGCTTTTACTTTTGTACGACCCAACTTTGTTAATGGTAGTAATTCCTCCTTTCAGATTTAATATTTTTATTTTGACTTGATTTGATTCGAAAATTAAAAAAAAAAAATTATCGTGCATATAAAAGTAAAATAATAGAGAGAAAGTAGGTATAGAGGATTCATTAAGTTGCCGAATTCTAAAAAAAAAATTGTTATGAGAATAACAATTGGGTCTCGTTATATATTTTAACTAATAAATCAACTAAAAACTTTAGACTGAGACAGATTAAAAAGAAAAGTAAGAACCTTAAAACAGGATAGATGGAGTAATTAATACTACCTTCCAAATGAATCTAAAAAAAATCACATTTTTATTGACAAAAATAAATTTAAATATATTTTGAACGTTTATTTTGGGATAGAGAGGGTATTATATTTTGAAAACAATTGTCTGGAAGAAATGAAGTAATATCTAAATTTCATCAAAATAATAATGTAAATAAAAATAAATAGTTAAAATAGTTAAAAAAAATGTCACTATGAACGACGAGAATATATTTTAACTACACATGTTTGAATTGGATGGAAGGAGTATTATCTCTTTGACATGCCAGAAGTATTAAATTATGGAATTAATGGTACTATAATATTTTCTTCGTCTGTCTCAGTCTCACGTTAGTAAATATTCCCTCCGCCCAATTTAGATGCACATTTTGATTTTTCACGTAAATTAAGGAGGGAGTATTATATTAAAAGTGTTGTGAGTGTGAAAATAAAATAGGAGAGAGAATAAGTGAAGGAAATAGTAAATTATAATGGTGTTGTGAGTATTAAAATAATGTAGGAGAGAGAATGAGTGAAGGGAATAGTAAAGATTCCTTTCCATTTTAGAAAATGTGCACGTAGTTTTGAGACGCCCAAAATGAAAAGTGTACACTTAAATTGGGGTCGGAGAGAGTATTTATTTATTTTTTCGTCTTTTCCATCCACCACGTGAGTGGATATTGTTTAAAATGATAAATCTTTTACGTTATTTTTCTCACTAATTTTCTCTTTAATTTACTTTTATACTTACAACATCAATCAACTTATTGTTCATTCCACACATTCTCTCTTGTATTTAAGTTTTCATATTCACAAAAACCTTCTCCCTCTATTTGTTTCTCCTATTTTATTTTTTATGTCATACTTTTTAGTATCTAAGTGAGTACTTTTTTAAATTGTGTACCCTCAAAATTTTAAAGTTTTGTCTTAGACCTCCTGATAAACAAATGTTCCACTTGATCCTTTAATAGACTATCATCCAGAAATGACAACGGTTCAAGTCGGATCATCCTTTATTCAAATTTGACCTGAAGCTTAAATTCAACGATTCAACCCGAACACGTAAGAACCCTCAATCGATTAGACACGACCCAAATTATATTAAAAATCTATTTTTCGACCCAATTTTTGTTAATCAAATTTATTTTTACGCAAAGTCATGAATGTTATATTGAAAATAGTCCAAATTTATCAAAATCTCACCCATAAACACAAATAAATATATACAATTTAGGAAAATATTAATTATATTTTATAAGCACCTTTTGTTTAGGGTTCGGATCAGCTCGAATCGAATTTCAGTCGAATCACCAACATGATTCAAACCAGATCCGAACCTGATCAAATTTTAAAAATTGTCTTCCATTCGGATTCATTCGATCGAATTCGATTAAATTGTCTTCTTACAAGCAACCAACCCAACTGTTCCTTCACATAGGAAAGAGTTCATCAAGGTCTTGTTTTTTGGTCTAGGGCATATAAAAGAGAGAAATTTACTAATGCATCTTTAATCTTTTACTCATTATTAACTCTCTAAATATTTTTTATTTTTTTAGGCCAATCGATATTTTTAATCACTGTAGTTTAGTTTATCTTCGCTTTTAACCACTACTCCCTCCGTCCCATACCTACGTGCACACTTTCCATTTTGGGCGTCCCAAACCTACGTGCACATTTCCTAAAATGGAAAGGAATCTTTACTATTCCCTCCACTCATTCTCTCTCCTACATTATTTTAATACTCACAACATCATTATAATTTACTATTCTCTCCACTCATTCTCTCTCCTATTTTATTTTCACACTCACAACACTTTCAATATAATACTCTCTCCTTAATTTACGTGAAAAGTCAAACTAGGCACATAGGTCCGGAACGGAGGGAGTATTTTTTTTTTTTTTTTTTTTTTTGCACTTTTACCCTCAGTAATTAGATTACGCATTCACATTACCCAAACCAAACGCCCTAACTCCATCCAAAAATGTTATAAAATGGTAACGAAACCTAACAGGACTTAACGGGATGCCTTGGTTGACACCTAATTAAAATGGCACACTCCGCCAAGGTAGCAATTTGTTCTTTGTTGGAGCTCGAATGGACATTTTCACAAACACCTGTTAGGCACTCCACAAACCAACTGACTCGTTAACCCCTCAAATTTCTTCATAACAATGACAAATAGAATATTTTAAACCCCTCATTACAGAACCACCCTACCTTCAATCACACAACACACACACACACATCATTACACACGCACACAAACCAGATCTGGAAAAAGGGGAGCGGTGAAGTTTATAACGATTGTGAGGCGGGGAGGGCAAGGAGGGGTGTGAGGTGAATGAGAGGAGGAGATGGGTCTGTTTGGCGATGATTTCGCCATCGTCGTGCTCGCCGGAATTAATGAAGGTGGGGAAGTTTGGCGGCCACTTGGGATGTACCGGGGGTGATGGTGGGATGAGGGAAGAGGGCGTGAGGTAGTCTTGAGAAGAGAGAGATGATATATATATAGAGAGAGAGAGGAGGGTGGGGATAGGAAGGGGGAAAGGGGTGGCGCAGTGATGGTGGAAAAGGGGTGGTGATTGGGGGGTTTGATAGGAATGATTCTTCATTTTAAGTAAAGAGGTTAAAACTGTTAAAAAAAATAAAAGTGGTTAAAAGCGAAGCTAAATCAAAATATAAAATATAGTGGTAAAAAAATAATGACTTTTTTATTTTAACTAAATATTCCCTATGTCCCATTTGAATTACAATTGTTTCCTTAAAAAATTTGACCTTATATTTTAACTAAATATTCCCTATGTCCCATTTGAATTACAATTGTTTCCTTTTTAGTAGTTCAACTTAAATTTACATCGGTAATATTTACAACAATTATTCCACCTTCTACTATTTTCTTGATTCCATTACATTCGTTGTAAACTTGTCATATTTTTATGAATGATGAATATATTGATGATCAGAATTCTAGACGTAGAACACATATTACCAATGATTTTCACTATCGTGTGGAATGCTTTTATGTCGTTATGGATCAACAGATTTTGGCGATAAATGATCGGTTCAATAAGGTCAATTCCGAGTTATGCAAGTGACGGTTTTGTTGATTTTGATAAATCAAAGTTGATAAAGTTGGCTTATTTTTATCCGAATGACTGCCGAATGAGTTTTTATCTCTCGAGTCTCAACTAGAGACATATATTATGAATGTGCGATCGGATGACAGATTTAATGAATTGAACGGGCTTGGAGATTTATCTTCAAAGCTAGTGACAAAAAAAAAAAACAAAAACTTGGCATCCATTGTTGTATCGGCTTCTGAAGTTTGCATTGATTTTGCCGGCATCAACTAGTGTGGAAACATGCTTCTCAGCGATGAACATTATCGAGAATCAATTATGTAATCAAATTGGTGATCACATTTTAAATGATTGACTTGTGTGTTTTTGTTGATAAAGAGTAGTATTGGAGCATTACAAATGATGATGTAATTAAACGTTTTCATACTACTATGGAAACGAGCAAGGGACAAATTTAGATTTAGTAAGTTCTTTGTTGAGATTGCTAGGACACCAGTAAGAAATTTCCAATGGAGTTGATCAACGCCCATCAAGGTTGAGGGAAGAACCAGCTATTTGCAAGCCATCACTAGGATTTTCTTGGAGCCATGATAGATGATGGCTAAGCAATGGGTGCGTAGGGCAACGGCAAACCCCGGTGCGCCAAGCAGGGGTTGGGAGAGGGAACCATGGGTGTGTAATTTGACAAAATATTGGTGCACAATTCTTTCATGTCAGCAAATAAGGCTTTTTCACTTCTTGGTGTTGCAATTCAATGACAATCAACATCAGTAAGCTACACCACCATGGTCTTTTAATTTTTGGATCTTGTTAATAGAACATTGAATCGGATCCTATATTGAACACCAAAATTCCCCGGGGAAAATAATCAGAAGCGTGAGGGCGTCACATTATACAGTAGCAGAAACTCACCTGCTGCAACTGGCAACTGGTCAGAAAATAAAAACAGCTGACCAATATAAATCAAGGTTTGACTCCGTCAGCACCTGCCAATTTCCTTCTTTGTTGATGCTCAGCAACTTTATAATCTACCACTTCACGGAAGAGATTAGGGTCAAGCACACAGTCGACACTCCCATAAACAGCAGCTTGAACACTTGCCATCAGCTTTGCAATCTCTCTTCCTGAAAACCCTTCAGTCTTTGACGCAGCTTCCTTGAGAATGTCATCTGACAAGCCTTTAATCTCTATCTTCTGCTGTTGTTTCTTGAATAATTGGGAAAACAAGCCTGCTTTTCTTGCCCCAGCTTGAGCAATGTACTTGTCTAAGTACAGTTTCAGCAATTTGTAACGTTCGTCTTCTCCGGGCAAAGGAAATTCTAGGACTTCATCAATACGGTCTGCCACTGCTGAATCCAAATCACCGGGCCTGTTTGTAGCGAGGGCAAGGACTATGTCTTTTGATTGGTCACCGGTGCGAAAAAGGAGAGCATTAAGTGCACTCCTCTGAGCTTCACTCATGTAGGTTTTATTCCGCCTGTCATGTAGAACTATTAATAAGCTTGCTCCAAAAGGTCTCCGTCCAAAAATGAATGTCTAATTTTTTTTCAAATTTGCTCTTGATCAAGAGCTAATTTGAATTATTTTTTTTGGACAAACAGCAATTCTGATTTTATTTTTTTGGACATCCATTTTGGGACATAGGTAGTATTGATTAAATTAACAAAACACCAAGCACATAGGAACGGAAGACCAGGGGAGAGGAAAAACAGAATATATTATGATGCAATGTTCCACTATGATGAACTACTAAACTGTAATACTAAAGTCACCAAAAAAAAAAAAATTACAAAAATTTTGGGCACAAATTGAGTTGGCAATGATTGATTGGATGTTGTGGTTGTGGCCTCAGTACTCATTAATTTAGTATCCAATTAACCAACGCCTACTCAGTTTGTGGTCAATTTTTTGTGAACTTATGTTATGCCCTAGCATCGCTCTATGATGAAAATGAAGGACGTGATAAAAATAGCCATAAGCCATAACCTAAGTCACTTTTAACACTAGTGTTTCTACGAAATTCACTAAGCTAAGCTAGTATTGTGGAAGTAGGATCCAAGCATTAATACAAATTGGAGCTTCAGTAGACCATTACTAGTTCATTGGAGACTTGATGCAAATGCAAAGATATGAAATTAATCACTTACTCGCATAGAAAAGCATCTGCTTCGTCGATGAAAAGCAATAAGCCCCTATTGGATTTCTTGGCCCAATCGAACAGTTGGTGAATCTTAGTCACAGCCTGTGCACCCAGAGGTGCAACATCTCCACCAGTCATTAATGCATAATCAAGCCCCTGACAACATTCCAAAGACATTAGACACAGCCAAGTTGACATGTTTGATAAAATATGCAAAGCAACACAAGGAAATGCAGATATAACCAAAAATATCCTCCAGGTTGTATCTTTTCCCATTAAACAGTGTAATAATCAAATTTCCTTTTGACCCATAATATGCAACTTGCTAGCACGAGGACAGTGATAGTATGTCCTTGGGGAAAAGGACAAATAAATAGAAAGAATCTTGTAAATACCCAAATAAAAAATGACATGGAAGAGAAAAGGTGAACATTCATACAGATTTTCGAGCTAGCTCTCTGGCAGCCATAGTTTTCCCTGTCCCAGGAGGGCCATAGAAGAGCATGTTACGGAAAGGTGCCTGATGTGATTTCGTATTAGCAGTAGCACCAGCCAACTGCTGAATTCTTTTTTGCAGAGAAGGGTTCAAAATGACATCACCAAACCCATTTCCATTTTGGGAAATAGACCCTTTATCACCGCGTAAGAGAGTGCTCAAGCCTCGGGAAGAAAAGCCTGACCAAGGGTACTTTCCTCGGGAGGATTCTCTGATCAAGGACGGTTGTCCCAATATTCTGTCTACGTAACTCCAAATTACCCTAGCACCTTCTCTGCAATTAGAAGAACACAATTTAAGATTCCATATCAAAACGAACAAATGATATTAGTAATCATATGCATTATAACAGCAAAAATCAGTGTTATAATCATAAACATAACTCCCTCCACTACAAAATGAATGACACTTGTTGATTCACACAAACTAAGTTACTTATAAGGAATTTTACTACTCTGTCCATCCCAAAAGAAGAGGGACACTTTGACTTATTGCGCAAATAAAAAACAGATTGTCTTCCTAAAATATCCATCCACTAATTAATATATACTTTCCTAAAGAGGTGTAAAGAGGTTGTACAATGTCAGTTTCTGGGGGGTGTCACCCGATCACAAATTTATTCCCTAATACCTAGCAGACAAGAACGTTCTAGGCTTCCGATGGTTTTTATTTTATTTATTTTTTTGGTTTGTGTGTGTGTGGGGGGGGGGGGTCAGATCAGATTAAGGGGATTAACTCCATTGCAATGAAAAATCAAGTTTTCATGGCTCTATCAAGAGTTTCCATGCGCAAGTTGATCTCAGGTTAAAGTTCTTAGCAAAAGGAATTCTGCCTCAGAGCTCTGACAAATAACAAAGATTTCCCAGAAATACTGCCTGACCCTAAGAGGTTGAACTGGTCCTAGAGCCCTGACCTCCAATCAATAAGGTTTTCAAGGAAACAGCTCTATGTTTGAAGGTAAGCGGCAGCAACCTACTAGCACTTAATGCCCAAGGGATGATCAGCTTACGATGAGCTACAGGGTGATCTTTTCTAGAAGCACATACTTCTACTGAAGTGTGTTCATGTTCGACATCGCACGTGAGAGGATGGGTGTGTACAATGTGTGTGACCTGATAACCTAGAAGACAGAGCTGTTTGTGGTCCCTATTTACAGGATAATTATCCAACAATCATAGAAAGATAATATGATGATGGATTTCCGTGTGTCATCCCTCATAACCTCATTTTTATAGTTAATATTTAATCAATTATCTAACGCGAGTTTCTAGATTGAGACTTGGATTAGCGAGAACCTAGAGAGCACTTGCTCTACCATTCAAATTTGCACTCTTTATCTCTGCTTAATCAGTCTAAGCTTCCTCTTCGACCTCCGCACACAGTCACAGAGGTCCTGTGATACCAAGTTGTCACGCCAAGCATACATCACCTAGCACACATGATAACCTCCGGGATGCTCAAAATATACTAGAAGAAACACCCTTTTGCGACAAACAAAAAAGGAAAGCGTCTCTGTTGGGGATTTGAGGGGATCACATATCCGTCTATTCAATACTAGCAGCCCTAATATGGGGAGAATAATCAACATGTAGTAATATGAAAGAAATAACACATAGATTTGATAACCCAGGTCACCAACACACTGCTACATCTGAGGGCGATGCCAATCCAGGATATACACTATAATCAATATATTATGATTATTACAACTTTGCAAATGCAATCACTATGATCTAAGCAGGGCTACTCTCCATGAACAACCCTCTCATATATATCTCCTCTCTTCTCCTCTATCAAGAACACACATACCTTGGTCGTGGCTAGGGTTGTAGGAGTGTCCCTCATGGCATCTCCCAGGCCCCCTCGCCCTCTTGACACTTTTTGTGGCTCTCTATTGTGTATCTTAGCTCTCTCCGTCGAGAATTCTAATTTATTGTCGAAATTATGTTTATATAGGTATAGGAGAAGCCATAAACCTTTTCCTCCAAGATAGAATCCGTTCTGAATAAGAAAACCAAATCTGGGCTGGAAACGGCTTAGCACGACCGTGCTTTATGTTGTGCTCGACAGTCAGTAAGGTCCTCCAGTGGCACGACCGTGCTCATTAACTGACACGACTGTGTCATATCCCTTTTGCCGGTTTGCTTCCTTTTTCTCCTCCTTTAACATTCTTATCTTGACTCGAACTTCTCCTTTGTTTAGACTCATTTTCCTACGTTTCCATGTTGGGTTTAGACTTCATAGCCCAACAATCTCCCACCTAAAGACAAAACCAATAAGCCATAGTAACTAACCCGTCAAACTCCCACCTACAAAATGATCCTCCTCATTATATCTTGACAACGCCGAGTACTAAGCTCCCACTCAAAGCTTTCACTCAAGTAATAAGGCGAGTTGAAACCAAGCGACGCTTCAACCTCTCCGTGTCGGATTCCTCTTGCCTCTCCTTGAATCAAACACTCTGATAATTCCTTGCAAGTCCGCCTTCGCCTTCTCCCTCCAAGCCCACTTTCCTCGCAATGCCTCTCCATGAAACATGGTCACCCTTTGTCTCTTTCATCGACTGTTCGTGGTTCTCCTTCGCTTTATGTTAGGTAATGTGACATGTTCTCCTTGTTGCGCATCTATAAGTTGTCATCCTCCCCCCCCCCTAACATGCCGTTTGTTAATGGCTCTCCTTTTTCCACCAAAGGGTCCTTCGACTTAACCTGTGCCTCCTTCCTCCTGACTTTTGATATTGTTGTGGGTAGTGTACAACACCTCTCCTCTCTCCTACAACTTACTACCAATCGCTCTTTCGTCGTTCTTCAAGAAGCCCTCTTCTAACATGGTCAGCCGGCTTATACCACTCTCTTCATGCTATTATAAAACAGTCTATATGTATCTGTATCCTGACTCGCATGTCTCCTCTACTCCACCAATTTTCTCTTCGGGAATTGCCTTGATAATTTGAATCTAACACTCATGAAATATCTGACTGCTCTCCTCTTAAGATTAATGCAACTGCAACATCCATCTCCGCTTCTTTCATATCTTTCGCTCCGTCACCAAATTCGCACGAAGCAAATTTCTCTTGGCGATTTTTCTCCAACTCAATTTGACTGCCCCACAATCCCACGAACACCTTGGGTTTGTGCCACGATTCTAACTGAATTTTTGCAACCTACTTACCCTAGATTCCTGCAATCTGAACTATCTGAATCTGCTTCCGCATTCATCTATACATCAAAATCTCTCGGATCTATGCAATTAAATCTTGATTTTCTGCAGCCTCAGTTTCAATCAAATCTAGGTATCCCTTGGATCTCCCACCGGAGCTCTGATACCAGTTGTTAGGGATTTGGGGGATCACATATCCGCCTATCCCATATTAGCAGCCCTAACATAGGGAGAATAATCAACATATAGTAATATGAAAGAAAAATCACATAAATTTGGTAACACAGTTCACCGAGACATGGCTACATCTGGGGGCGATGACAAGCCAAGATATACAATATAATTAATATATGATGGTTATTATAACTTTGCAGATTCAATCAATAAAATCTAAGCATGGCTACTCTCCATGAACAACCCTCTCATATATATCGTATCTCCTCTATCAAGTACACACATACCTTGGTCATGGCTAGGGTTGTAGGAGTGCCCCTCATGGCATCTTCTAGGCCCCCTTGCTCTCTCCTTGACACTTTTTATGGCTCTCTCTTGTGCATCATAGCTCTCTCCGTCAAACACTCCAATTTATGGCCGAAATTATTTTTATATCAATATAGGAGAAGCCCTAAACCTTTTCCTCCAAGAAAGAATCCGTTCTGAATAAGAAAACTAAATCTGGGCTAGAAACAACTTAGCACGACCGTGTCAGTAAGGTCCTGCACTGGCACAACCGTGCACGACCGTGTCAGACCCTCTTTGCCAGTTTGCTTCCTTTTTCTCCTCCTTGAACATTCCTATCTTTACTCGAACTCATCAGTTGTTTAAACTCCTTCTACTTCGTTTCCATGTTGGTTTAGACTCCATAGCCCATCACTCTCATCTTTAGGGATAGTAGTAGACATACATAACCCTTAGAGCTTATTTTGTAGCAAGACAAGGATAAGTATGATTAGTTACCCCATAATAATAACCCCCTTATTATTACCGCTTGATTAACATTGATATTTGGTTGCACTAGGTATATATGTTTTAACCTTGTCCTTATCCCAATAAGTCCCTTATCGAGATCAACCTACTAATATCCGAAAGCATAATATCGTACGAAACAACACACTAGGGTATTATTTATCCGGCCTATTATCGTGGTACCAAACAGCATCTTAATGTCCAAATTACTACATTGCCGAAGCATGTTACTTGGAAAAGGAGAAGTTAATCATTAAAGATGAATATTGATTTTGTCTATAAATAATGTCATACCTTGTTGTGTAAATTCCAGCAGCAAGAGCAGTCACACCTCCAACAGCAACAACCAATTTGTTCTGATCAGTCAAGATTGCTCGCAAACCCCCTACACACCACAAAAAATGAACACTGAAGTCGTGCTTTCAAATATTCTTTATAAAGAGAATTTCAGATCTCAAGGCATAGAACTGCACATACACTTTGCAAAAGTATACAAGAAAGACATCAGAGGTAAATACAATTTAAAACACCCTACTTCAACCAACCTCGATATGATGCACTGATAACACTATTTTGAAGACATTAAAAGGAGATACCAGTAGACAATTTCTCAGAACACAAGCCTGAGGATCAAACAGTTCCAGTTATAATAGAACACTTGCACATTACAGATTCCAATACCAAAGTTAAGTTAGACTTGCTTTACCCCTTTCCTTAATTTTTTCACTGAAATGAAATAACTATGTGAAAGACTCCAAAAGGAAAATGTTATGTCAGCCTACACAGATTTTGAACCATTTAGGTAGTGCATATTAAGATTGCCGACACAATCCTTTTAGCCATTCAACTGTGTCCAGGCTCAAAAGAAACATATCATGTCCAAGTGAGGCCATCTTTTCCTCCTTATTTATCTATTACACTTCTGTCATACTCAAACTAAAGCCAAGAATAGTGGAACCCTGGTTCACATCCTAAAGAAGTATGTTCAGCGGATTTCTCAGAAGTTCTTTCATAATCCAAAGACATGATTTATACATCACCTATGCGCCATAACATACAAGTACTGCAATTTGTACCATCATTTAAACGATTATATAGTTTCCATCAAATAATCGACGGAGTCAGATTATCTAGGCCAGGATCTTAAAAATAAGTACCTCCAATGTGATCAAAGGTAGTGTTTATAGCAGCAACCCATTTCTCTCTCTCTGCACTAGCACGTTCCACAAGCATTCGTCTATTAACCTCTTCACCCAGTTTCGCTTCATGGGCTCTTCCTTCTGCTTCTGCCATGGCCCTCACTCTGATTGTTTCCCGTTCTATCTCGGCCTTTTCCCTTTCAGTTTGTCGACGCTGTGCTTGAATTTGCTCTTCTGTTGCTCGTCTGGCTTGCTCTAGTCTATTAGCCGATTCTTCTTGCATTTTTACAAGCTCTTGATTTCTTGCTCGCTGCTGATCATTTTCTGCCTGAAGAAGAAGAAGGTTAGAGAACCCCATTTAAAATTCCAATATCAATCAAACTAAGCAAAATGCCCAAACCTGCATCCTCTTCCTCGCCAATTCGTCTTCATAGCGAGCCATCTGGGATTTATTTTGTGCCTGTTGCTGGGCTAGCTTTTTCTGTTCTTCGTATATTACCTTTTGTCTTTCCTGCCAAAAGTGCAAATCAACAAGAACAATCAAGAGCATGATAACAGATTGAAAGGACGTGCAAAGGTATCTTTATTGAAGACAACTAATAGTAACTGCTTCAAAAAAAAGTACAATATCGTTTTCACATTTATTTGACTCAAAAGAACACTCTTAAGTTCGAGCAATTCATCAGTTAAACATATTCACTTATAAAGAAATCTTCTCACAAGTCCATTAGTTTAATTGTCAAACTACGTGATTCTCAAAATGATGTTGCTATAGTTCCTTGCCAACAAGGGGAACAAACAATGGCAAGTACAATTAACTATAGCAACAACGAGCTATTTGATTGCTAATATTTAACGATCTTATCATTCTGGAAAAATTTGACATTTGTATATTGCATTCTCTCAAAGAAAATGCATGTAGGCAATGCCGACTGATTATATAAATGTAGGCCTAACCAAGCACCAATAAAGCCCTACCATAAACATTGGAGGATACAATGATTACAGAAATCATATAGGTAGAAAACAAATACTCTTACAAAAGACAAAAAATACTTAAAACATGAATGTTGTCTACAGAAAATTGCTATAAAACATAGAAGTTATTTCCTCATTTGCAACCCCTTATCCTTTCTCAACTTAAAAAATATGAAGTTTACGATTGAAAATATATTCTACTCGATTCAAAAGGTACTAGACCATAAATGTTTCTCCATTCGTCACAAAATGAGAGTCTTCTTTTGAATTTTTATATCTGTCCCGAAATGAGTGTCTCTTCTCAAAGAGGCTACTAAATTCACCTTTACAAACTGTGTGCAATAGTGTTCACTTGAAATTAATGCAAGGGGTACTTACATATAGGTGCTAGTGAAGATCCCTGATTTCCAAAAAAAAACACCCAACGGCTTTTGGGAGCAAAAGAGGAAGAAGCGAATCGAAAAGGGGAGGAACTTTCAGAAATAAATTAACAACATAGAAATGCTACAATGAGAAGGGTCTCAAGATTCACTTGATCTAGGGATTTAGATTAGTAACTTGATCAACTTCCAAAGCAATCAATTCATCAAGCTTGACTAACAACAACTATTATGTCAAAGTTACAGATTACTTGACCATCATATTGTAACAGGATGCAGCTAAATAGTCAAAATCATACAGTTTCAGCTTGAGCTTGCATAGCTTTGAACTCGGCAGCTTTTGCTGCTAGTTCTGTCTGCTTTGTCTCTTCTTGCTTCTTGATCGTCTCAAACAGCTACAAACACCCACAAAAGCACAGAGTCAATTCTGGCGAATAAAAAAGAAGAGGAATCTATTTTTCAAACGCAAACTAAATTATAAATGCAGAAAATCAACTCAATTTGGTACAATGGATAAACCCTCAAAACAAAACAAACCCAACAATTAACAAAAACAAAGAGAAACATAATACTACCTCCATCCCAAAGTGAATATCCATGTTTGCCCTTAATCAATAAAAAATGCACATTCATTTTCAATTTCAAACAAATGGACGCTCACATTAGGACGGAGGAAGTAATTAATTAAAAAAGCAAACCTTTTTGCCATGGGTAGAGCTGGCGATTTCTGCAAGAATCCTTGCGCCCCTTTCTAAAGGGGCGGGATCGAATCCGGCGGAGGTGGTTCTTGGCTGATCGTTGCGAACACGCGGAGCGTCCTCCTTGGGTGGCGTTGCCGCCGAAGCAGGAGAGTGAGACGAAGGAACTTGAGTATGAAGATGAGGAGAAGTAGCAGCAGCCGCCGGCGACGGCGAGGCTGAGAAGGGAGAGAAATTAAAAGGGCCGTCGGCGTGAACATAATCGGCGCCCAAAGTTGCGGAAGCTAGGGCTGAAAAAACCCCTAAAGTAGTAGCCTTTGCCATGTCTGAATCCCAAAATTCTTCCAAATAAAATCAATTGAAAAGAAAGCTCACAATTATGCTATACACAAAACACAATGGTGTGGTCAAACTGTGTGTTGACTTTATGCTTAAAAGGGAAAAATTGCTTGAAGGACAAGAAAAGTGGAAGCCATTGTTGGGGGCTAAATTGCTTGGGGAAAGGTCTGAACGGTTGGCTCTTCAGGGTTTATGTAGGGTTTTAGATTTTATTTTATTTTATTTTTTCTTTTTCTGAAGCAAATTTGAGTTTATTGTCTTTGGGCCTGGCCTGCTTTTGTATCCACAAGCTCCGAATGTCAAATTTTCCATTTAGCTTTCACTAAGTTGTTCCTAAGTTGTCCCTTTTCCATTTTGTCCTTAAAAAAAAATAAAATTTAAATTAAGAAAAAAAAAAAATGTGTCCTCGAACACGGGCTTTTACTAGTCTATAGTATAAATGAGGAAAGTGAGATGAATAGTTGTATGAATAGTGCCAAAAGTTTTTTTTTCCATTTTACCCTCACTAAGTTGTCCCTTTCTCATTTTGCCCTCACTTTTAATTAAAAAAATCCCGCGTGTCCTCGGACACGGGCTTTTACTAGTCTATCAATATATTAAAGCATGTCATCCAATGAACAGTCAAAGCGCCAAAAATTTTGCCAAATTTTAAGTGGCTTTTGTAATTATTCTCTTAAGTTTTGGCGAATTTGAATCAAGAAAGTGGTAAATGTTGCAACAAATGAGACCAAAATAGTCAATTCCCTTTCTGGCGTAACTGAAAATATGTTAAGCACCTTTGACTTTGACGTTGCAGGCTGTGATTTCGCGTCGACAGAGGCGCGTGTATGCAGGACGATTTTTTTTTAATAGGGACACTTGGCGTCCGTTCATTAAGGTTGAGCAAGTCGGTCACGCAAATAATTATTACTGACACAAATAATCGGTTGAGCCAAGTCGGTCACACCTAAATAGGTTGAGCAAGTCGGTCACGCAACAGGTCACACAACATGTTGAGCAAGTCGGTCACGCAACAGATCATGCAACATGTCACACAACAGATCAGTAAGTCGGTCACACAACAAGTCAAACTTCTATTAGTTACTCCAAATTAACAACAACAATCGGTCAACACACACCCACGGTTGACACCCATATCTGGTCAACACTAATAACTAATAAGTAGTAATTGTCATTACCAACAATCGATTGTAAAAAAAAAAAAAAAAACACACACACAATCGATCAACACACACCCACGGTTGACACCCAAACATTAATAGTAATAAATGGTAATATCAATTAGGCCCAATACCAACAATCGGTCAACAAAAAAAAAAAACGATCGGTCAACACACTCCTTGTCAGTCAGTAATAATCAACTTTGTAATTAACCTAATTTAACTAATTTAACTAACTCGCTACACACTGTGTAGCGAGTTTTAAAAAGTTGGTCATTTTAGAAAACAGTTTTAAATGTGAGTTATTTTGGGAATTATATTTTTAAAATGGAATTATTTGAGAAAAAAATTAATAAGTAGTAATAGCCATTACCAACAATCGGTTGTAAAAAAAAACATAATCGGTCAACACACCCCCACACAATTGACACCCAAACACTAATAGTAATAAATAGTAATAGTCATTAGGCCCATTACCAACAATCGGTCAACAAAAAAAATTAAAAAAAAAATCGATCAACACACGGTTGACACCCAAATACTAATAGTAATAAATAGTAATATTCATTAGGCCAATTACCAACAATCGATAAAAAAAAAAAAAAAAAAAAAACAATCG
Organism: Adenophora triphylla var. japonica; assembly: GCA_022495995.1. Taxonomy (NCBI): domain Eukaryota; kingdom Viridiplantae; phylum Streptophyta; class Magnoliopsida; order Asterales; family Campanulaceae; genus Adenophora; species Adenophora triphylla. The sequence continues at coordinate 69,629 of JAFEMH010006168.1, read as the reverse complement.
ATCAACACACTCTCTGTCAGTCAATAATAATTAGCTTTTGTAATTAACCTATTTAACTAAACTTGCTAAATGGTGTATGCAAGCGAATTTTTATTTATTTTTAATTGGGACACGTGGCATCCTACTATTGGCTGGTTGGATTTCAGTTTTTTCTATCCGATTCCTTTGACCTAAATTATTTTAAAATTAATTAATTAATTAATCTTTTTACACCAAAATTTATAATTTTTTTTCTATAAATAGAGACTATTTTCATTTGATTTGGACACAGGAAAAAAATCTTTTTTTTTAAAATATAAATTTCTTAATTATCCTTTGTTAATTAAAAAAAGTTGATGGTGAACGGACGGTTAATTAAAAAAAGCTGATCGGTTAAAAATATGGAATGGTAAAAATATGACCGGTCATATCATAAAAATTATCCTTTGTTAATTAAAAAAAGTTGATCGGTTAAAAATATGGTTAAAAATAATAAAATATGATCGGTTAACCACTTATTTAAAAATATGATCGCTTTTCTAGAGAAAGAAGTGTGACCGATGATGTCATCAAGCCAAGGATGGAGATGGATCGTGAAATTGTCTATGGTTTAGAACAAGTGAGGCGAAACTCACAAGGTGAGACGAAACTCACGAGTGTTGTCTTTAGTGTAGGCAACACTAACAACAACAACAACACATACACCAATTCAAGAAAAACACAAATCAATAGAAATAAATATAAATTGCAGCGGAAGAATTAAAGCAATACACAAGAATATAATTTTTATCAGGTTATATAAATATATAACTTGATGGGTGCCATGAGGCAAAGACCTTTCTATTAATAATATGAATTAAATAAAAGGTCAAAGAAGTTCCTTAATGATAAAAGATCCCTGATATAAGGAACAACATATACACGAATTCTCTCTGAAAATGAACACTCAAAACCTCACAAAAATATAAAAATCTATATGAAATTCTTGAGTGTCGGATTGAGTGTTGCCGACACTTGAATGACAACACTTGAGAGAAGAAATCTACTTCTTGTGCAGATTTGCGTTTTATGAATTGGATGATCTTCAATGAAGATCCACTACACTATTTATAGGCCACAAAGTCTTGGAGCCTACTCAAAATGATCAGCAACAGCCTTGAGTTTGTTTCCTCCGAATTAGCTCACTCGCCTCATTTGTAGGAGACTAGGTCTTCTCTTGCTTCTCTTGCTTGTACTCCTCAACTCTGGATGCCTTGTACTCTGACTTGTTCTCCCCCTGAATAGCTGAATAAAATATCTTTTTGCTTGGTCATTAATTAAACAAATAAACACATGTTTATTTGTTAATTTTCTCCTCTTCTTCGTAACTAACGCCTGGGCAGTTTCTGTTGCTTTTTTTCAGCTCATTTTAAGCAGACTAACTACTGTTATTTAAACATTAATTTCCACATTTTTATTTGTGAAAAATACAGTAACTATCTCAGTGTTGCCAATTCCAAATGGCAAAACTTGTGGCAACACCAGTAGCAACACTGGTTTGCAACACTTGGGACAACATTCATGGCAACACATGATCTTATCATTAACAATCTCCCCCTTAGTTACTGATTTCTTCACAAAATCCAATCTGATGATCTTTACAAACCAGTTAGTCAAACTTAACTAAAAAAGAAAATGCCATGTGATAAATAGTGGCAACATCAATCTTCAGACAATGTTTGAAAATATTTTTCATCAAGGTATCACACTAACACGAGTGGCAATATCAATCTTCAGGCAAATGAAGTCACATAATTTCTAATTATCTCCCCCTTTATACGAAAATAACTAACCAAAATAGTTATTAAAATCTTAAAACAACCATCCTTCCATTCAACAAAAAATTCACCCAAGTTTGAAGAAAATTCCAGCCGAAACAAAGAAAAAAAAACAGAAATTAAAATTGTTTAAACATAACAAACCAAATAAAAACAAATAACATTGTTTTTGTTACCAAACCACCAAAATCAAGAACCATTCGAACCAACCACCTTCAATCTGCATTTTCAGCTCCTTCACCTCCCTCTGCTGTACCACTTGGTCCAGCTCCATCTCCAGCTCCATCATCATCACGCCTTGGCATTGATTTATATCTCCCTATTTTGGAAGAAATCAAATCCACCATTTTCATCATGTCAATACGCATGTCCAGCCATCCCTGAATTACTGAGTCAATGTGCTTCACCTGACTGTTGAAAAAATTAAGTACCATAGCAGCATCAACCATTACAGGAGCAGTGTTGCCTGAAGTGTTGCCGGAGTGGGCGACACTTGGGGCGACACTCGAAGCAGGGGCAGCCAATGGAGGAGAATTTGTAACCAAAACCCAAGGTAAATCTCTGTGCCTATCACCTTCAGTAAAGTGTTTGGTAATTCTATAATAAACAGACTTCTCAGAGATATTATCGGCATTCCAAGGCTTAAGGTTTTGGTACAAAAGAACATTGAATATAAGGGAAGGAAAAATGAAGGAGGAGGTCTTTCTTTTCTTGGCCCATGCAGAAAGGTGAGCAAATACTAGTCTCCCAAAGTTAACTCTTTGTTTCTTGCCTAGTTTGTATAACAAAGAAGCTTGCTCAAATGTTACCGTGTTCTCATTGGCCGTAGGTAGCCAATTTGTTATACATATCTTGTGAAGCACACTAAACAAAGAAGTAAGATGGGTAGACTTGAAGTGATCAGTCCAAACAGTGATTCTCCCTCCAGTTAAAAAGGTGGCTAAGGCATTAGGATCGAATTCCAAACTCTCATCTTCGACATTAGGGAGGCCGTAAGCTTTGTTGATGATCAAGGGATTAAAATCATAGATATTGCCCCTAACAAAGATCTTTCCATAATGAGGGGTATTCCTATCATCAATATCTTCCCTAAGATGAGCATAAAAGTTTCTAACCACACTTTCCACATACACGGACACTTTCACAACCGTGGGTAAAAAATTTCTATCTTCCAAAAATTGGTACACTTCTAACTCCTTGAATTGAGTCACATACATATTTCTTTCATTCAGAATTTTCTTCTCAGAATCTTGAACCCACTTATCTAAGTTGGATTCACTATAAAATTCCTCGGAAAGAAATGGACGTTCATAATATCCAAAAGACTCATAATCTGATCTGGAATCTTGAGAGGGAGTAGGAGTGTTTACCTGAGGCCATGAAATAGGAGAATACGAAGGAGAACTTGACTGGGCTTTGGACTTGGCAGTAGGTGTTGCTTCAGGTGTTGCCATTGGATTGGCAACACTTGGGGCGACACTGGCAGAAATTTTCTGTTTCTTCACTATCTTTGACTGAGCTTCAGCAAGGGTTTCCTCATCTTCCAACCAAGCTTCTTCATCCTCATCAGAAGATGATGAGGGCTCCTTAGTTTCTTTAAAAATTGGGTCCGAATTTTCCTCGGACGAAATGTTGAGCGAAGAACTTGAAGAATCCTCCACATTGACAGGATCTGCAGCTGTGTTGGAAGGTATCTTTGACCTGAACAGCGTCTTAATCCTTTCAGATTGACGACGCACACCACCCCTAAATGATGAAGAGGCATCAACCGCCTTTCTCTTTTTGGTTTTCTTTTGAGGGGCGAAAGTGAGTTCTACGGAGGGGGTAGTTTCTGAAAGACTTATAGGAATAGGAATTTTAGATGGATCATAGACAACAATGTCTAAAGATGGTGAGGTTGAGGGTGTGGCCGATAATGTCGCAGGGGATATTTCCATTGGGACGGCGACATTGGAAGCGACACTTGAGGGGGCTAAGGGCGAAATCTCCATGGGGAAAGAAATTTGGGAAGAATTTTTAGGGCTAGCCATGAAAATTGAGAGAAGAACGAGGAAGAAGAAGGAACAGGGGAAGGGTTTGGTTCGCCTAGAGAGAGAGAGAGCAAGTAGAGAGAGAGAGGATTTAGTGAGGAGGGTTTTATGATGAGTGAATAAAGAGGGTTTTAATTTGATTTGACAAGTTCAAATCAAATTAAATCCCTTTTATCTCTCACAAACACAAAGCTGATCCGCCATTTTTAAAAAAAAAATCCCTTTTTTTTAATTTTTAAATATATAATAACTAAAAATTTAGCAATATCCATAAAATTGTGTTTTTCAAAATTCAAAGAGATGAATTTTAAAAAATAGATATTTCTAAATTACAATTAGTTAGACAAAAAAAATAAACATTTTTGCTAAAAATCTTTTAAATTTTACAAACTCTAAATATAAGGAAATAGACTTTTGGAAATTTAAAATTTAATTAACAAAAACAAAAACAAGAAATAAAAAAATAATGTAGCATCTACTAATGTGTTACTAGCAATGTTGCGTGACACACAAGGCAACATTTTTAAATAAAATCTCCTTGATATTTTTCAACATATATAACTTATCATTCCTTATGCAATTTTTAAGCAAGCTTTACACATTCTTTATTTACAAGGAAGCATCGTAGTAGCGAGCTCCGTGTCCCGAGTTTTTTATAAACGTGTAAAGTTAAATGTAGTAAGTTTTATACCTTTCAAGTAGGGTACACTGTAGTAGCGAGCTCCATGTCCCTAATACTTAGTATAAAACAACTACATTATACTCCCTTTGAAAATATTTTAACAAGCTTTGCCTTTTTCAATATCAACATAATATAAGTGACTTTGTCACTTTAAGCACAAAGGGGTATTTTATAAAAAAAATGTTAACCTTAAGAATGTACACATACTAGAACAAAAAGGTCAGTAAATGCCCCCCATTTGGGATTAAACTAACTAAATTTTTTAATTTTTTTTATAAATAATAATATACAACAAATACAGAGTGTTGCTGTCAGTGTTGGCAACACTGATGGCAACACATGAAACAGCAGATTTATAGAAAGCATAAATCAAGAGATTTTTTCAAACTTGAAAATCTCTCATGGTCCAAGGCTTTGGTCAAAATATCAGCAAGTTGATGTTTAGTATCAATATGCTCTATTTGGATCAATTCCTTTTCTACTAAATCTCTCAAAAAGTGATGGCGGATATCAATGTGTTTTGTGCGTGAGTGTTGTATAGGGTTTTTAGAGATGTTTATAGCACTCAAATTGTCACAATACATGGTCAAGATATTACTATCTAGACCATAGTCGTCAATCATATGTTTTAACCATATTAATTGTGAACAACAACTCCCGGCTGCTACATATTCAGATTCAGCAGTCGAGAGAGAGAGACACAATTTTGCTTGCGACTGTACCATGACACAAGATTATTACCCAAGAAAAAACAACCCCCACTAGTGCTCTTTCTATCATCTATATCCCCTGTCCAATCAGAGTCACTAAAACCAACCAAGTTGGTATTAGTGTCTTTAGGTGAGAAATTTTAGGAGCAGACTGATATCTAGCACATAGACCTACGCTGAACATAATATCGGGACGACTGGCAGTAAGATAAAGAAGACTACTTATCATGGTTCTATACAAAGTTGGGTCAACATTCTCCCCTGCATGATCTTTGGTTACCTTAAGAGATGATCCCATAGGTATTTTAGAGCTCTTTGCACTCTCCAATCCAAATCTTTTCGCCAGACTCTTAGCATACTTGCTCTGAGAGATAAAGATTCCATCATCTGACTGTCTCACCTGCAATCCTAGGAAATAATTAAGTTCTCCTATCATGCTCATATCAAATGTTGATGCCATAGCTTCCACAAAATTTTGTAAGCATGTTTTAGATGTGGAGCCATAAACTATGTCATCAACATAGATCTGAGCAATGACAAGCTCTTTATTTTCCCTAAGAATAAATAATGTCCTATCGGCTTCTCCTCTAACAAATCCATATTCAAGAAGGAAACTTGTTAGACGCCCATACCATGCACGAGGAGCTTGTTTCAAGCCATATAAGGCTTTATCAAGTCTGTATACATGGTCTGGGTGGAATGGGTCTTCAAACCCTTTAGGTTGCTCAACATAGATCTCTTTATCTAAGTACCCATTCAAGAAAGCCGCTTTGACATCCATTTGCTGCAATGTGATTTTGAGGTAGGAGGCTATAGCAAGAAGAAGTCTTATTGACTCAATTCTAGCCACAGGTGCAAAGGTTTCGTCAAAGTCGATTCCTTCCACTTGTGTATAGCCTTGAGCCACAAGACGAGCTTTATTACGAACAATATTACCCAATTCATCAGATTTGTTTTTGTAAATCCATTTAGTTCCAATAATGTTAGTATTTAAAGGACGTGGAACTAAACACCAAACCTCATTACGGGTAAATTGTTCAAGCTCTTCTTGCATAGCTTGAATCCAGAATTTATCATTTAAAGCCTCAATCACATTTTTTGGTTCAAGAGAGGAAACGAAATAGGAGTATTTTACCTGAGAGTATGTGGAGGACATACACACATACCTAACCATATCTCTGTAGTCTACTGGCTCCTTATTTCTTGTTCGAGCCCCTTCATTAACATCACCAATTACTTGAGTAATGGGATGATAATTTCTAATACGAGCTAGGGGATCTCTCCTGCCTTGATGGTACACCAATCCATCTTCTTCCTCTGAGTCACTGCTCTCAGAATTTCCAGCCACTGTTCTGTTCTCCTGTGTTGCCTCAGGTGTCGCCATTTCAGGGGCAACACTCGGAGCAACACTTGAATCTGTGGCTGCACTGGTCGAATCAGTTTCTATTCCAGCCCTCTATTCGACTTCTTCCAGCAAGGTCAGAGGTATATCATCAGCTGGTTCTCCTGTAGCACTCAAGTAATCATTAAATTCAATATTTATCGATTCTTGAATCACTTTTAAGCTCAGATTATAGACTCGATAAGCATGACTGTTTTGAGAGTAGCCCAGAAAGATGGCTTTGTCACTCTTGGAATCTAGTTTTCCTAAGTATTTCCGATCGTTTAAAATATAGTACAAACACCCAAATACGTGAAAATAGTGAATCGTAGGTTTCTTTCCATTTAAAATCTCATAGGGTGTCATAGTAGTACTGGGTCTTAAGAAAACTCTATTCGTAGTGTGACAAGCTGTGTTTAATGCTTCGTCCCAAAAATCTTTAGAAATATTTCTAGCAATTAGCATAACACGAGCCATCTCCATTAAAGTCCTATTTTTCCTTTCAGCAATACCATTTTATTGTGGTGTTTTAGGTGCTGAAAATTCATGGTGTATCCCCTTTTTACTACAAAATGTAGAGAAGGAGAGATTTTCAAACTCTCTACCATGATCTGACCTTATTCGAAAAATAGGAGAACAAAACATGTTTTTGATTTTAGAGACTAAGTGAGTAAACTTATCAAAAGTTTCAGATTTTTCTCTTAAAAAATAGACCCATGTATACCTAGAAAAATCATCAACTATCACATAAACATACTTCTTACCTCCCAAGCTTTCTACCTCAATAGGACCCATCAAGTCCATATGTAGAAGCTGAAAACAAAGTGTTGTTCCTGAGTGTTGCTCATTGTGTTGTCCAACACTCTGAGCAACACGAGTTTGCTTACCTTTTTGACAATCACCACACATCACGGTGTCTTTGAGATTTAGTTTAGGAACACCTTTGACGACATTGTGTTTGATAATCTTCTCAAGATTCCTATAATGAGAATGACCTAACTTTTGATGCCATAACCTTATATCATCAAGTTTAGTCAAATTGCACACATATTTATTATCAACCAGGTAGCAATTATCACTTGATCTTATTCCAGTCATGACACAAAAGTTAGTATCATCAAACACTTCACAGGTATTTTTATTGAATTTAACCTCCAAATTGTCATCACATAATTGGCTAATGCTAATTAAATTAGCAAGTAAACCATCTACGTGCAAGACATTTTTCAAAGGAGGAAAGCCAACAATATCCAGTGTTCCTTTACCAACTATTTCACTCTTGCCTCCACCACCATAAGTCACAGAGCCTCCTTGAATAGGTTGGTACTCTGTTAGGAATGATTTAGTACCCGTCATATGACGTGAACAACCACTATCAAAGTACTAAGTTCCTGCAATGTTAGTCCTTAAAGCTGTGTAAACAACATAGCATTTGGCTTTTTCCTTAGGTAACCAAGCCCTTTTTGAAAATCTGGATTTCTGTTCACCAGTGTTGCCGTGAGTGTTGCCCTGAGAAATTGGCGACACTTGAGGCAACACTTGAAGACTGGACATTTTCTTTTGAAGGAAAAAATAATCTGATTTTATATGTCCAACTTTGTAACAGTATCCACATTCAATGGATTGATCAGAAGTATCACTAGGAGTACTATCCTTTTCCTTGACACGCACTTTTACAAAATAATTTTTAGTTTCAACATCAAACAAGGAAGAGGTAATACTTTCTAGTGATTCTTGGAACCCCAGACCCGGCTTTCGAGGCTTACTCAAATTGAGTATTTCATCCAATTTGGATGAACTCGTGTTGAGTTTTTTGAAGGTGGATTCGGCTAGGTTGAGTTTGGCCTTGATTTTATCAAGATCCAAGTCTCTCTGCGAGTTGAACCTCTAGCCGAGTCAAGGAGTTCTTAAGATCCTGATTTTCCTTTTTCAAGAAAATCACCATCTTGTTCTCCTTTTTCCATTCCATGAGGAGGGATTTATAGAGGTTTTTTAATTCACAAATGAGCTCATCTTTATCAAAATCATCCTCTATAAACTCCTCTGAATTTAAATCAGCAGAACCAAGCAAACTAAGATCATTAAAAGAATCATACCTGCTGAGTGTTGTGCCAAGTGTTGCCATTTCCTGGATGGCACTTGGGGCAACACTTTCTGAAGAAGTCACAAGTGTTGTGTCAAGTGTTGTTAAATCTGGAACAACACTTGAGGTAACACTCTCTGTCGAAAGTAGCTCCTCTACCGTGACCATCATGGCCACTTGCTCCGTCTTTTCATCTTTCTCCGTTCCTTCCTCCTCTCCATCACTAAGAGATACCCACATGTTTTTGCCTGCCTTTCTCAAGGTGTTAGCACATTCATTGGCATAGTGATCCCAACCGGAACAAGCATGACATTGAATAGATTCAATGTACTTAGGATCGGACCGGATCTTTTCCGAGGATGCACGCCTAGGTGGGGTATCTTTTTGATTTGGAGGAGGACCTCTCCTTGGCACAAAACTAGAGGTTTTGGCCGCTTGGTCCTTAGCTTTTACCTGCACACTGTTAAATTTTCTAAGCATATCATTATATCTCTTTGCAAGTAAAGCTACACTAGTATTTTTATCTAACTCCTCGAAGGCTTCATCTTCATCATCCACACATGTGTCCGAAGATTTGACTTTTAAGGCAATATTTTTGCCTTTAGAAGCCTCAGTTTGTTCATTGAAATTCATCTCAAAGTTTTTCAAAATACTTATTAAGGAGTTAATGTCCATTGTTGAAAGATTATGGGCCTCTTCAATATCTGAAGCTTTAATATTAAAACGTTCGGGAAGAGTACGAATAGCTTTTGAAACAAGTTGTTTATTTGTAAAAGGCTCCCCTAATACTTGACAAGCATTTGAAATATCAATCAACTTTTCAAAATAAGACGAGATGTCTTCGTTTTCACCCATTCTTAATCTTTCAAATTTACTAGTGAGACCTCTAAGCTTTGTTTCTCGACACTGCCATCTCCTTCACAAAATCTTTGTAAAGTATCCCAAGCATCTTTTGCAGAGGGACTATTTTGAATGAGTTTGAACATATGCATGTCAACCCATTCATAGATGGCATTCAGTGCCTTTTCATTGAAACTAGCAAGATTATTCTCTTCAATTGTCCACTCGAATTCAGGTTTGACTTGAACGTCACCATCGTCATCCGGAGGAAGCATTGGAACAGAATAACCATTTAAAATAGATCGCCAAGCCCGAAGATCGATTGATTTGATATGCGAGCGTAGGCGAATCTTCCAATAAGCATAATTAGATCCGTCTAAAACCGGTAATCTCTTTTGATTAGGGTTTGCAGGATCATAAGCCATGACAAAAGGATCTAAACACTTAGTATATCAAGTGCTAGGCTCTGATACCAATTGAAATTGTCTATGGCTTAGAACAAGTGAGGCGAAACTCACAAGGTGAGATGAAACTCACGAGTGTTGTCATTAGTGTAGGCAACACTAACAACAACACATACACCAATTCAAGAAAAACACAAATCAATAGAAATAAATATAAATTGCAGCGGAAGAATTAAAGCAATACACAAGAATATAATTTTTATCAAGTTATATAAATATATAACTTGATGGGTTATCAGGCAAAGACCTTTCTATTAATAATATGAATTAAATACAAGGTCGAAGAAGTTCCTTAATGATAAAAGATCCCTGATATAAGGAACAACATATTCACGAATTCTCTCGAAAAATGAACACTCAAAACCTCACAAAAATATAAAAATCTATATGAAATTCTTGAGTGTCGGATTGAGTGTTGCCGACACTTAAATGGCAACACTTGAGAGCAGAATTCTACTTCTTGTGCAGATTTGCATTTTATGAATTGGATGATCTTCAATGAAGATCCACTGCACTATTTATAGGCCACAAAGTCTTGGAGCCTACTCAAAATGATCAGCAACAGCCTTGATTTTGTTTCCTCCAAATTAGCTCACTCACCTCATTTGTAGGAGACTAGGTATTCTCTTGCTTCTCTTGCTTGTACTCCTCAGCTCTGGATGCCTTGTACTCTGACTTGTTCTCCCCCTGAATAGCTGAATAAAATATCTTTTTGCTTGGTCATTAATTAAACAAATAAACACATGTTTATTTGTTAATTTTCTCCTCTTCTTCGTAACTAACGTCTGGGCAGTTTCTGTTGCTTTTTTTTCAGCTCATTTTAAGCAGACTAACTACTGTTATTTAAACATTAATTTCCACATTTTTATTTGTGAAAAATCAGTAAATATCTCAGTGGTTCCAATTTCAAATGGCAACACTTGTGGCAACACCATTAGCAACACTGGTTTGCAACACTTGGGACAACATTCATGGCAACACATGATCTTATCATTAACAGATCGGTTGAGTACAAAGGCTCACTTGTCTTTGACCGGCCACAAAAGGTATATTCTACCGGTAAAAGTCATCTTGGATTTTGTTTTCCTCATTAGAAAGATATTTTGACTGGCCACAAAAGTATATTCTACCGGTACAAATTTTGTCTCACTTTAAATTACAAAATACTCCCTCCGTCCCAATCTAAATGTCTCAACTTTTCATTTTGGGCGTCCCATTTAAAATGTCTTATTTCCAAAAAAGGAAAGTTTTTTTCACTATTCCACCCACTCATTCTTTCTCCCACTTTACTTTTACACTCACAACATTCTCTATCCTAACTATTTCTCCCACTCATTCTCTCTTCTATTTAATTTTTCATACTCACAACATTTAAACTTTTTCTTTTTCCTACCTCACTTTTTCTCTTTCCTACCTCACTTTCCTTAATTCTCGCGCCGAACTCATTTTTGGACATTTAGATTGGGACGGAGGGAGTAATAATTATTAATAAAGAAAACTATATAGAAATATTATTTTTTCCATCTCATATAAATATTTTAAAAAATATACTTCTATGAAAATTATATTCTTCATTTCAAAAATAAATATTAATTTCGACTCAAAATGAATAACCAAAAAATAATGCTACATTTTTTATCCAAAAAATGATAGAAGTATATTTTTTAAGTATTTATATGAGATGGAAAAATAATATTTCTATATAGTTTTCTTTATTAATAATTATTATTTTGTAATTTAAAGTGAGGCAAAGTTTGTACATTTGGTTTGATTTGGTTTGGAAGTGGCCTGCTGTACCGAGAATGAGTGGCGACCATGGTCGGTTGACCGAATTTGTTCGGTCCATGGTTGCTCCAACCGAATGATTTTTTTATTTTATTTTTTTGCATCAGCCGGTTGATGGCTGTCAAAGACTCAAAGTGGCAGCTTTTATAACATTTTGATTTTATTAAAATGTTAATATTTCTTTCGTATTAAAATTAATATTCATTTTTAAAAAGTTCAATCGTTAAAAAAAATATAACAAATAAAAAACATTTTTTTTTTTGAAAAACACAATTCAAACCGGTCCTTCTACTGATGATAATGAAGTAGATGAAACCGGTGACATCACCACTAATGTGGCATCGGTAAATCCTAAATATAGAACTTAACAGACATTGTTAAAAAGTTAACTGTTTTTTTTTTTCAAAAAAATGTTAAAAAGTTAACTTTTTTATTCAAAAATTGTTAGAAAATTAACTTTTTTCGTAACTGTTTTTAATTCTGTTAAAAATTTCTTTAAAAACCTAATTTGAAAAAAAAAAAAAAGTTAACCGGTTAACCGGAAAACCGATCTAACCAGTTTGAACAAAAACGGTTAACTAATACTATTCCCCAACCGACACCCCACCCCAAAAACAGAAAAGGAAAAAAAAACAAAAAAAAGGCATTACCTGGAGAGTATTGCGGAAGGAAAGAAAGGAGAAAAGACCCAACTTCCTTGACCAGGTCGGAAAAAAAGGCATCAACCGACAAGCATTTTGAGTCGGTACAGGTATTTAATAGAGGTAGAAGTATGACCGCTTGGGACCTTGGATGTACAAAATTGAATTTATTTGCTAGACGGACATCGGTCACAACTTTCTTGACCGGTGATTTTTACACCGTGTAGCGAGTTTCATAACCGATTTAGGTTATTATAATTACCAATTAAACGCCAACGAGAGTAACCCTAATTAAACTAAACTCGCAACAAACTCGCTACACCGTTTAGCGAGTTCTAAAAATTTGATCATTTTGAAAAATAATTTCAAATGTGAGTTATTTTGGAATTTATATTTTTAAAATTGAATTAGTTGAGAAAAAAATCAATTATTTCTTAATATAAACTTTTTTAAAAATATTTTGAATGAGAAAATGTTGTAAGGAAAACAAGTGGAGAAAAATAATCTTTTATATATTAAATTTTAATTGTTAAATACAATAACATTATTTTGCCGTGCATCGCATCGAGAAATCTACTAGTTTTAATATACACCTGTCCCAAAATTTCCAAATGAATTATTTGAATTTAAGGTTCATTTTGGAAATATTGAATTTTAATAGACTAAATCATACTCCCTCCTAGACGTGGCCATTTTTTTAACCGGACCGGCAAATCAGACGATTCAAAACCGGTCAAAATCGTGCAAACCGGTTAATCGGAACCGGTTTAATCGGAACCGGAGTTAACAAGGTTCGGTTTCGGGTTAAGAAAATAGTAAACCGGTAAACCGCCGGTTAACCGCCGGTTTAACCGGCCAATTAAAAACGACGGTTTAACCCAATTAGACGAGCTCTTCAATTTATTTCTGAAAAAAATTCTTATACAAAAAAATGGATAAAGTTTTTAAGAAGTAAAAGTGTGTCGGACAAATATTTTACTTACGATGTTCCAACTAGGTGGAATTCCACTTACAAAATGTTAACCGATGATTTTGCTTATAAAGATCTCCTAATGCAATTTTTTATGTCAATTGGCTATCATGAACCTCTATTTGCTTATCATTGGAATGCATGCATTAATTTATGTAAATTGTTAAAAAAATTAATACCGCAACTTTGGCTTTTTCGGGAGTTTATTATCCAACTTTCGTTTTGGTGCTAGAGCATTGTGTTGCAATTGGTACTATTTTTGACAATTTAAAAGAATGCCATATTTTAAAAGAATGCATTTTTAACATGAGAGAAAAATGGCTTAAATATTTTGACAAAATTCCGTCTCTCTTCTTGGTTGCAAAATTATTAGATCCCCGAGTTAAATTAGATGATTTAGAGTGCATTGTAGATTATTATTATATGAAGTTATATCCCGATGGTGACGGTGGTAATCAACCTTCGTCAATTATTGTTCAAGACACAAAAAATGATTTGATTAACCTTTTTAATGAGTATAATGCCTTATATGGAAACACTTCTCAAAACCAATAACATGAAGATGATTCCTCTACTTCTCAACCAAGTTTTACTAGTGGGGATCCATATAGTTTTTTTGCAAATTTGTATAGTAAAAATATGGTCCTTCTCGAGGTTCATCTTCATCATCATCAAACCTTCTCGTGGAGTTAGAAACTTATTTCACTACAAACTTTGTGAAAGCGTGAGCTTTTTGGGAACAATCCTTGTTTTCTTATTTTCGAAATACTTCAAAAATGGTAAGAAGATTTTGGGACTTTCATGGAAGATTTATATTGTCCTACTTTGACTAGGACTTTGTAAATAAAGTAAATATCTTTTATTTATGTACATAGTTTTATATTAGGACTAACCTACTAACAATATATTTCTTTGTGAGTATGATTTATATTTCCTTATAGATTTAGAGATCTCACAAAGGAATGAAGTTGATTGCGTGAAGACCTTCTCCATGGTGCATATAAATACAAGGCCATCATCACAAGAGAAGAGACGATTTTGAGAGAGAAAAATACTTGTTCTTCACAGTTTTTCAACATTGTTGTTTTAGGTTGTGAGTGAAGGTTGTGACATACATCCGTAACTCACATCTAGGTTTTCATTGAGTTCTTTATTTTACTTCTGACTAGAATATGTCCTACTTGGGAAAGGGAAGTGTTCTTGTCATTGAAGGTGATTAGAACTTGTTTAGTATTTTAGTCTTTTAGTTTTTCACTTATTCTTGTTTGTGTAATCATCAAAGGTTTAATAGTGAAAAGTTTTTGGGCGTAAGTCTAGTTTGCAGCGATCTCAAGATCAGTAAGCGTATATAACCTTTGTGTTATTGCTTTAGTTTGTTTTATTCCGCTGCATTATCTGTGGATGTGTGGACAGTTGTGAGACACATCTGTACTCATATCCGTTTTCTGTTGAAGTTGTTTGTGCTTTCTAGCTACGAAACTTTCAATTGGTATCCGAGCCAACTCTCGATATATTACTGAGTGTTGATCCAGAAAGTGTAGTCATTATGGAATGCCAAAATCACCAAAACAAGCCTCATGTCTTGGATGGCACCAATTATTCTCTTTGGAAGTCTAAGATGCGACATTACATCAAGGGCTTGGATGTGTATCCTTGTTGCATGGCAACCTCCCTTTGTGGAGAAGAAGCACATACGGTGTTGGTGAGTCTATTTTCGAAAGAAAATCTGAAGAGCAATGGACTCTTGATGAAATTCATTCGGCAAATTATAATTCAAAAGCAATGGGTGCTATTTCCAGCCATGTTTATGGGAATATGTACAAGCTTATCACTAATGAGAGTATAGCCAAAGCTGCTTGGGATATTCTGCAATCACAATGTGAGGGTGCATCAAGTGTAAAAGCTACTAGGCTTAGAATTTTAATGAATAGGTTTGAGATCCTTCAAATGGAAGAATCTGAGGACATTGTGTCATATGCTGCTAAAATTCATGAGATTTCGAATGAGTGTACAAGTCTAGGAGAATCAATCTCCAATGCAAGACTTGTGAGTAAAATTTTGAGGACCTTACCTGAGAGGTTCAACATAAAAGTGGCTGTTGTGATGATGTTGCCATTCGCGGGAAAATTCGATTTTTGCGTTTCTTTGAAAAACCAAATAAAACCGGAAAAACGGAGTCGCCACGCCATTTTAATTTTGAGGGCCAAAACTTTGAAAAAAGCCCGAGATCAGAGATTTAGGTTCGGAGGTCATGTTACGCGTCGGGAAGGACGTTAGTGTGCACCCGACGCGCCTCGTAAAAACGAGTCTTCCAAGCTGAAAATCATTTGTGTGTGTGTGTGTGTGTTTTGGCCAAAATAAGTTGAAACTCAGAAAATTAAAAATTGGGATATCTTTTTAAGACTTTAAACTGATCCCATGATTTTTTGGAAGATTTTTGGATTGAGATTTGGTACTCAAAAGACCTTTTGAAGTTGAGAGCCATTTCTGCCAGAATGAAAAAGGCAGTGGACCTTTGATTTTGAAATGGATTCAAGGGTCTTAAAACTTCATAATCTGGATAGACTCAGAGAATGAAAGTTGTTCTAGACACCTTAAATAAAGTTTGTGCGAAGGAATTTTCCATTTTGGAGAAGATTTGAGGGGTCAAAACCTTCTGGAAACCTCAGATATGAGATCTGGATTTCAGAAGCTGATGAACTAGCCTCTGAAAGAAAATTTGAAAAGAGGAGTGTTACTCACCAAAAAAATAAAGTAAAAAATATGTCTGGAAAGCTCTGGATGTTGGCTACAAAAAGTGTTTTGTAGTCAACACCAAATTCCAAGTTCATCTGTGTCCAAAAATTTAGACCATGGACTGAGGTCTGAGAAAATTGCTACTGGACAGCAACTTCTCAAGAAAGAAAATATGATTTTAAGGGGGGTTTTGCATCCATGCTTGTCCCCATTTCCCTAGGTTTTGGTTAGTGATCACTAGACATTTTAGTGGTGAATCAACTATACCAAACCATCCTAAGTACATTAGGACTAAGCATTTCATTTGCTTGGGAAGGGGAATTTTATCCTTTGAAATCAAGATTTTATGCTTGAAAATGGTTTTAGGGTTTTGAAAATGAGTTTTCTTTGCAAGAAAGTAAGAAAGCTTAAAAACAATGTTTATCTTTGCAGAAGATCATCCATGGAGATGGTCTTCCATGGTGATCTTCTTAGATCTAGAGAAAGAAGATGAAAGAACTACATTTTGTAGTTTGAAGATGCATGCATGGATGAGATTTAGGGTTAGGAAGAGGAGGGTTTACCAATCTTCCTTGTGTTCTTGAGTGTTTGGCTTGAGTATATGAGTGTTTAGGGCTTGAATATAAGAGCGAGTGGATGAGTGTGAGTTGGGAAAGATTGGAGAGAAAATGGTGACAATTCTTGAAGAATTCTCCTTTGTTTTCTCTCTATATTTCGCCGGAGGTTCGGTGCAATTGTGTTTTTTCCTCTATTTTTGTATGTGGAGGGCTCAATTTATAGCCCTCACGAAAATGCAAAGGTATCCGCGCGGACGGAGTCCGTCGGCGTGCATTTGTTCATTAAATGCGGCTTGACTTTGGACAAGAAGAATAATCTTTTTCAAAATTCAAATTAACAGCCAGTTTTTGTGTCTCCAGCCATTGCTATTTGTGGTTTTATTCTTTTGTTTTTCTTTTTAAGATTCTTTTTAAGGTTTAACCTTAAATAACAATGCCCATTTTACCCTCGCTTTGTTAGAAATGGTAGGATAGTTAGGAATTGTTAGAAATGTTATAACTTTCGTTAATTTTCTAACGAAAATTCTAACAAGCTCAAATTGGAGCACTTACGGTAGCCCTCGGCGACGGCGCTTTCGAAGGAAGCGGGGTCGTCGATAAGAGTAAGGCTCCATATTTGGCGAGGATGATCGAGTGATCGGGTGGTGAACCTATTGATAGGCTACCTACGTATCCCTAGTGGGAATCAAGCCGAGTCGTAGTTCGGGTCTTTGACCACTTTGAAGATGATGGCGTTTTAGGTGCCTCGAACTGATGAGCGAGTTCTACGGTCGTTCTTTGGAAAGAAACTTCTGTTTGGGGATAAGAGTTGACCATTTTCGGTCGATGGCTATCCGCTCTGTGGGGATAGGAATGACCATTTTTGGTCGACGGGTATCCGCTCTGCTGGGGATTTTTGTGATTTATCGCTTTCTAGTGATAGCGTCTTAGGTGCCTCAAACCTTGGAGATGGCGTTTTAGGTGCCTCGGACCTTGGAGATGGCGTTTTAGGTGCCTCGAACCTTGATGATGATGGCTTTTCAGGCGCCTCGGACCTTGATGATGGCTTTTTAGGCGCCTCGGACCTTGATGATGGCTTTTTAGGTGCCTCGGACCTTAATCTGAAATGGCCTTTCGGTGGACTTCGTCTGCTGCCGAAGGAGAGGGTGACCGTTTTGGTCGAGGGGCTGGACCTAATGATAGGCTACCTACGTATCCACTAGTGGGAATCGAAGCCCTTTTCGTAGTTCGAGTACTACTCGAGATTCCGTTGGCTTTTGGGATTCCGTTAACTTTCTTTGGGGATTTCGTTAGCCTTTCTTTGAGGAAAATCGGACGTATTTATGCAGGAAATCGGTCTTACGTTTGGCTGTCGGGGTAATTTTGATGAAAGATACGGGATCTCGTTATCTTTCTCGGGGCACTCGGTCTTACATTTCTTTACTTAGGGGTAATTTTGATGAAAGATACGGGATCTCGTTATCTTTCTCGGGGCACTCGGTCTTACGTTTGGCTAGGGGGTAATTTTGATGAAAGATACGGGATCTCGTTATCTTTCTCGGGGCACTTCGGTCTTACGTTTGGCTTGCGGGGTAATTTTGATGAAAGATACGGGATCTCGTTATCTTTCTCGGGGCACTCGGTCTTACGTTTTACTGGCGGGGAAGATTTTGATGAAAGATACGGGATCTCGTTATCTTTCTCGGGTCACTCGGTCTTACGTTTGGCTGTCGGGGTGATTTTGATGAAAGATACGGGATCTCGTTATCTTTCTCGGGTCACTCGGTCTTACGTTTGGCTAGCCGGGAAGATTTTGATGAAAGATACGGGATCTCGTTATCTTTCTCGGGTCACTCGGTCTTACGTTTGGCTATAGGGGTGATTTTGATGAAAGATACGGGATCTCGTTATCTTTCTCGGGTCACTCGGTCTTACGTTTCTTGCTTAGGGGTAATTTTGATGAAAGATACGGGATCTCGTTATCTTTCTCGGGTCCACGCTCGGTGCTTACGTTTGACTGCTAGGGGTAATTTTGATGAAAGATACGGGATCCGTTATCTTCCTCGGGGCACTCGGTCTTACGTTTCTTGCTATAGGGAGTAATTTTGATGAAAGATACGGGATCTCGTTATCTTTCTCGGGGCACTCGGTCTTACGTTTGGCTGCTTAGGGGTAATTTTGATGAAAGATACGGGATCTCGTTATCTTTCTCGGGGCACTCGGTCTTACGTTTGGCTGCCGGGGTAATTTTGCTGAAAGATACGGGATCTCGTTATCTTTCTCGGGTCACTCGGTCTTACGTTTGGCTATAGGGAAGATTTTGATGAAAGATACGGGATCTCGTTATCTTTCTCGGGTCACTTCTGTCTTACGTTTGGTGTCGGGGTGATTTTGATGAAAGATACGGGATCTCGTTATCTTTCTCGGGGCACTCGGTCTTACGTTTCTTTAGGGGTAATTTTGATGAAAGATACGGGATCCGTTATCTTCCTCGGGGCACTCGGTCTTACGTTTTACTGCCGGGGGTAATTTTGATGAAAGATACGGGATCCGTTATCTTCCTCGGGGCACTCGGTCTTACGTTTGACTGCCGGGAAAGATTTTGATGAAAGATACGGGATCTCGTTATCTTTCTCGGGGCACTCGGTCTTACGTTTGACTGCCGGGAAAGATTTTGATGAAAGATACGGGATCTCGTTATCTTTCTCGGGGCACTCGGTCTTACGTTTGACTGCCGGGAAAGATTTTGATGAAAGATACGGGATCTCGTTATCTTTCTCGGGGCACTCGGTCTTACGTTTGACTGCCGGGGGTGATTTTGATGCTTTGCATGTTGTAATGAGTATATGAGTAACCCAAAATGTGCATTTTGCTTGGGAAAAAGAATTGGCATTTTTGCCACATTTTTTTTTTCAATTCGAAAATTACATGTGAAAATTCGAAGAATTGTGATTTCTTTTTTTTTTTTTTGAAATTGAATATTGCATGTTGATGATGATGATGATTTTTTTTTGATATTGATGAATGATGATGCAATGCATGCATTTTGTTTGGAAAGAATGGACATTTTGCCAATATGAGATGTATGTATGTTTAGGATTTTATTTATGTTTGTTTGTTTTTTTTTTTTATGCACACTCTCTTTTTTTGGAATGTAATAATTTAGGATTTTATTTATGTTTGTTTGTTTTTTTTTTTTTTCACACTCTTTTTTTTTTGGAATGTAATAATTTAGGATTTTATTTTATGAATGCAATGCAATATGAATGCGGTGTTGCATGAGCCTTGGTTTTTGCAAGGGTGTTTGGTATATGGATTTGGTTTGGGGAGTTTTTTTTTTTTGCACGGTTTTCGAGCAACGGACGGAATATTCCTCTTTTGGTGTAACGGCTTGGAATTTGTTTGCAGATTTTTTTGGCAAACTCATCCGCGCGGATAGGGCGGTTTCGACCTTGTCCTTTAATTTTGGTTCAGAACTGGTCTTGCTTTATTTCAAATTCAAATATCCTCTTCAACCTCCGGTCCCAATGACCATTTTCGGGAGAAAGAGAGAAAAACCATGGAAATGGCCAAAAATTCTCCAAAATTGTCCAAAGAAAGGCAAATGTTGTTCTTTGAAAAGTTCAAGGAGTGGTGTAGGGAGATCATGCATGAGAGAAGATCGTTCTTTGAAGAAAGGTACAAGATACGATGCTTGTGGTCTCTCAAAGAATTGGTTCCGGATTATGACCTCTTAAGAGCTTCTTCTTCGTTTTGGGATACTAGAAGGCATGTCTTTTGCCTTTCCTTCAACGAGATTGTTCCGACTGTCGAAGAATTTCGGGCCTTGCTTGGAGGTCCGGAGGTGGAAGAGATAGCGGTCCACTTTGCAGGAGGGGCTTCTTTTGCCGACAGTTGTGCGTCCTCCTTCATCTTTCCCCGGAGGAAGCGCAAGGTATGATCCGCGGTCCCGATCATCTCGATATTTCCGGTCTTCCCGACAGATTTAGGGGCCTAGGCTTGGTGGATGATGCCTATTGGGATGCCTTTGCACTTTGTATGTTTGGCACCCTGTTCATGGTCTATTCCTTACCTACTTAATAAGTCAGCCTTACACAATCGAAATTGATAGGACGGGAAATTGGGTCTCTAAAAATTAATCATCTAATAAATGAAATTAAAAGAAAAAAAAACCCCCAAAACCTCCCTACTCTTACGCCCACTATCATCTCTCCCGCACCTTCCCTCTACATCCCTCTCTAATCATTTTCTAGGTTTAATTGCCGTTCTCTGCAATGGTCGCCGACGCTCCCTCTCTTCTCTCTTCTCTCTTCTCTCTTCCAAGCAATTTCACTAAGACTACTGTCGATTCAGAGAAGACAACGGAGCAACGACCTCATAACAGACCATAATCATCCATGGCTCCCGCCGCTCCCAGATCTGGAGATGCCTTTTTTGCCAACATCGAGCGCGCAGTAAGTTTCATAAACCCTAATTTAACTTACTCGATTATGCAATTAATTTACTTGGATTGTCAATTCCAACATTCTTTTTGCGTCTATTTGCACTTCGATTTTTGAAATTCTCACTCACTTTATGAATTTGGATGGTGCAATTGATAAACTCAGTAAGCTCTAAAGGCGTAAGTCAAATAACTCCACTCTCCCAAATTTTTGCTTGCAATGAACTGAAGGATTACGGTATTTGATATCTTGGTATTTGTTTAGACTAACCGGGCATTTCACGGAAACGCTTTACACGGTGTGATTCACGGCAAAATTAGCTATTGTTACGAACTATGAGCTCTGCAAGTCTCTTTGTGTGTGGCACGGGTGGAGTGTATTTATATCGAGTTGTGTTTACTTTTCGGTTATTATCTTTATGTTTACTTTTCGGTTATTCCTTTTTGTGTTCACATGTCAATTCACAGATTAGCAATTCACATTGACTATAGGTACTTGAGTAATTATCTCCGAGGGAGGCATACCTTCGGATATTGGAAACCTTTCAATTGATAATCGGTGAGTCTACGAATCACAACTCTATTGTTAATGGGGCTCGAGGGTCGGGAGCTACTTTTGTTTGCTGTTCCAACATAACGGTGAGCTTGCATACTATTATGAAGTTTATCGCCAAAACTATAAATACTTAAGGTAGTTCATGCATTTGATTTACTTCTTTTTTCCCATTGTATTTTAGCACCATCTCACTTGGCAAAAGGGGCATTCATTTAGGGACGAGAGGGAGTGCTATTTACGGTTAGTACTCCATTAGCTTTGATTAAAGAAGAGTAAAGTGATATTAGGACTTAGGTTCTTCTGAAGTTATCATCGTTTATATTTTATAACATATTAACATGCACTATGGCCGTTTGAACGAAAGAAGGAACCTACAATGGGAAAAAGTTTAATGCCATCTTGCCACTTTTTTGGCTATCAAGCTCGGGGATCATTGCCATCTAAGTTTGATTGTGACTATGCTTAGGTAAGTTATTCTTTTGGGTGGCTCGGCCTTGTAATTACTGTTTCCATTACTATAAGGTTAAGTTTGCCTTACTAATAAAAGATTATTGAGGCGGAGTTCTTGGGCACATTTGTTACCATATTACGGTAGGCGGCACGAATGGTTATATGGCAACTGTGAACAACTTGAAAAACCCATTGAACAAGTGGAAATTTGGTGCTTTGCTCCAATAATGGTAGGGCGTGTTATGCTTAGTGGCTAAGTTAGCTAGTGTCAATTAGTAAAGAAACTCTAGAAAGTCCGCTAAATCTAGAGTTGTTTAGTTTGTTTCTTACTTTCATTCACTACTCCTCGTCCCACCTCGTGAGATTACAATTGCTTTCTTTACGAGGCTATGATGAGTTAAGCTCTATGGTCGTTGTTGCGGGGCCACAAAGAATCGGAAAAGCTTGATGTGCATCCTGCGTTTGTGGAATTGAAAGGCGAGCATATGAGTATGTCACTTTATTATGGCACATGAAACTTGTTCATAAATTATCTAACCACAAGTCCTTCATATCATTGGGCAAGTATTTTGCAAAGGAGCTCATCTTTGGAAGTGAAGTTAAGGCCATTGAAGCCGGAATTTGTGTGTTTAACGCAACTCTCGAGGTGGGCCTTATAGTAATAGCCATCAAATTGAGCTCACACATATTTTTTATTTAGCATATGTTTCATAAATTAAAGTATTAATCCCAAAGCATACAACTTCTATTTTGGTGACACCGGTTTCTTTGCGGGAAGCTATTGAGCAATGGTAGGAGTACTTATACGCCTCTTTATTCTTTATACGAGAGAACGGCGTTTCCGGGTTTTCTTTTTGTTCATTGTGACGGCCGTAGATTGCCAATATCAAATAAGTGGTCCATTTTTGCTTCTCGCATATTATGTCCCTCGTTCTTCTCCAAAATCTTCTTTTCGGAGTAAATTTGTCTACAAAATTATTCTTTTTAAAAAAAGAAAAAAAAACTATAATGCTCATTCTTTGCTTAATAAATGCATACTTTAAGTCAAAAATAGTCTTATGAAATGCTTCAATGCATTTTTAGTTCTTGAAATGATAGAAATAAGAATGCACAAGTAAGAATAGAACTACACTTGAATATAATTTGTTGTTCTTACTTATGTAGATATGGTGAAAATCGGCTCTACGGCGATTTCCGACTTATCCAGTTTCAAATTTGCTAAAATAAGTTGCTAACATGAATATGATTTGTTCGTTCGTGGTGGCATTTTTTTTTTTATTGGATATGCAGGTTCCCATGTAGAACTGGGGTATGCGGAACACCAATAAGTGATATGTTCACGAGTTGATTGCAACGAGAGGTTTATCTGAATCTCCAACAAAACTAGCTTGTTCCAATGCGGATCAGAACATCTTAAAGCGCCATGTTTACGAAAAGTTACCGCTAAGGTCAACCGAGTCAAAGCTCAAGCGTCAAAAATGGCAAGTCGTAAATGTAAGCTAATCACAAACTATATTCTTGTAAACCTGAACATGTTAAAACTATGTTAAGCAGAAGTATATTGCACGTAAGTAACGTAAGACAACACAGAGATCAAACTCATACTCTGTATTCAGTTTATGTTTTATTTCAGCATTAATAATTAAAAATATGTTGTCAATGCACCATATTGTTACAGTAATACCAACTTGTTCCACTAGTAATAATTTGTTTGGAGCTCTTTCTCATCAAAGTGATAGAAACTTTTTGCACCATATTGTTACAGTAATGCCTTAAATGTTGCAGATGGCAAGAGAGTTGGATGCAATTTTGGATCATGGAGAAGTTCCCATCAACATGTAGCATGATGCCTTTATTTTGTTTTTCCTTTGCTATTCATTTTTCCCATTAAATGAGTGCGGCGGTGAGAATATAATTATGTGGAATTGTATGTAAGAATGATACTGGATACTCTAGTAAACATCTTTAGCTCAAGATGCACACGATTTTGAAGCTAAAGTTACAAAGCTTATAGAATTGGGGTTCGAAGAGAAGCGGTTGTACAAGCTCTCAAGTTTTTGATGGTAATGAAGAAGCGAAGAGTGGGTATCTTTTCGGCGGCTAGATAGATATAGTTAATTTCCCTCTCTTTTTGGTCATAAGATTATCTCTTTGTTTTGTGTAACTTCAAATGTGTACAATAATACATTTATTTAGCTGGTCAATGCTCTTATATGAAAGAGTTAGTTGATGAACATTCATTTCATTTTTATACGAATGGAGTAGTTAATATTGATGGTTAAGATTTAGGTATTTTGGGATACAAGCTTGTTTGGGTCGTTGAAAGCCGACCTTCAATCTTTCCCTTCAAAACTATATTTTGGCGCAAAATAACATTAGGGTCGGCGACGCATGTCCCTAATAATTTCCCGAAAAAAAATAAATTGGCACTAAATTAATATTAGGGTCGCCAAGTCCGACCCTATTAACTCGTCCCAAAAAAAAATTGGCTCCAAAAATATTCCCGCTAAATAACTTTTAAGGACCAAAGCATGCCGTCTTTACTATATTATTAGGGACGGTGACGGGGTCCCGAGTTTTAGAGTCGCCTGTTATTCCGGACCCCAAAGTCCCGTCCCTAAGGCCGACCTTAAAACTATTAGGGACGGCAAATCGACTTTTAGGGACGGTGACGGGCCGACCCTAATGATGACGTTTCTTGTAGTGCGGGACGGAATATTCCTCTTTTGGTGTAGCAGCTTGGACTGTTGCAGATTTTTTTTTTGGCAAACTCATCCGCGCGGATAGGGCGGTTTCGACCTTTGTCCTTTAATTTTAGTTCGACCTGGTCTTGCTTTATTTCAAATTCAAATATCCTCTTCAACCTCCGGGTCCCAACGGACCATTTTCGGGGAGAAGAGAGAGAAAAACCATGGAAATGGCCAAAAAATTCTCCAAAATTGTCCAAAGAAAGGCAAATGTTGTTCTTTGAAAAGTTCAAGGAGTGGTGTAGGGAGATCATGCATGAGAGAAGATCGTTCTTTGAAGAAAGGTACAAGATACGATGCTTGTGGTCTCTCGAAAGAATTGGTTCGGATTATGACCTCTTAAGAGCTTCTTCTTCGTTTTGGGATACTAGAAGGCATGTCTTTTGCCTTTCCTTCAACGAGATTGTTCCGATTGTCGAAGAATTTCGGGCCTTGCTTGGAGGTGGGAGGTGGAAGAGATAGCGGTCCCTTTGCCGGAGGGGCTTCTTTTCTTGACGGTGTGCGTCCTCCTTCATCTTTCCCAGGAGGAAGCGCAAGGTATGATCCGCGGTCCGATCATCTCGATATTTCCGGTCTTCCCGATGATTTAGGGGCCTAGGCTTGGTGGATGATGCCTATTGGGATGCCTTTGCACTTTGTATGTTTGGCACCTGTTCATGGTCTATTCCTTTGGGATGCGCCATCGGTCTCTCTTGGATGTTGTCGTTCACTGTCGCACAGGCGAGATGTCGTTCCTTTGATTACGGGAGACTTTTCATGCCCTCGGCCAGTTAGCTACGGACGGCGGTATATGCACGGGGGCGGCCCGTTCCTGCTTGACCTGTGGGCGATGGAGCGTTTGGGGGTTCTTCGGGAAACCTCGATATGATCGAGCCTTGGACTTTTGCCGGGAGAGGTGTCGATGTAGATTTTGATGATCGGGGCTCGTGGGCGCATTGGATGGCGGGTCGCCCAGGGCCCTAGAAGGAGATATCGAGATGGTTGGTGCCTCATTGGCGGGTGGAGACTCGCGAGTGCTTCAGACGGGTCCCATGTGGTTATGCTTAGGGGCTTTCTCGGTCAGTTTCTACATTAGGCTCACGGTCCTTAGGCGGTTTGGCTTGGAGCGAGGTTCCTTTGGAGGGCTTTGATGATGTAGCCACCGGGGTGGTGGCTCCTGTTTCCATGGATGATCCCTCGGTGTTTCCATTTCTTTCCCGAGCATGGAGGTATGATGCCTTTCCTCCTCGGGTCATTCTCGAGCGTCAGAGACCAGGGTGTTCACGACCACTTGGTACACTGGATTGGTACGAGGGCATGCAGGAGAGACTCGAGGTGGCTATTTTGAGGCGGCGTGAGGCCATTATGGGTGCGGAGGACGACTATTTACGAGAGGAGGAGGGCCGAGGCGAGGCTAACCCTTATGACGGGGAGCGGAGACGGCCGCGACCCCGTTATGAGGCTTACGTCAAGAGACGGGAGAGGAGGGCTCCTATGCTACCGGCTAGGTTACGGGAGATGAGGATGACGCTAGGGCTACTAAGGCCACGACGGAGGCGGTTTGATAGACCTTTGTTCCTATACGAGCTTGGTAGGAGGAACACCGACATTTTTGTCCGAGAAAAAGAAGACTCGGAGGGGGAAGAAAAAGGGAGAGGCCAGTACGAGTGGCTTGGAGTGACTACGAGGTTTCCGAGTATCCCTTTCTTGCCGTAGCGGACACATTAGTTTGATTATGTATCTTAGTTTTCCTTTAGCAAGTTGCCGGTTGTAGGAATGAATCGGGCTTAGACTCGTCAAAGAGCTTTTAACTTGTAATGAATATTTGAATTGCTTTAGAGTTTTTCGAGGCAGCTTTCATGGTCGATCAATTGTATTGATGCCAAAGTATGGCTTTTATTTGTGCTTTAGACCGAACCGTTTCGAATTTGCCCTACGTTCCCCTCATTTTGAGGAGCTCGGGTCTTCGTAGTTCAACTTTGGTGAACTCTTTTTTTTTTTTTTTTTTTGTTTTTTTTTTTTTGGTGCAACCACATTTTTACCTAGGCCGCCCTTTTCGGGTTTCTAACCTAGTTGGGTATTACTCTTTTAGCACTCTTTTTTTTTTTTTTTTTTTTTTTTGTTTTTTTGGTGCAACCTGTTTTTTACCTAGGCCGCCCTTTTCGGGTTTCTAACCTAGTTGGGTATTACTCTTTTAGCACTCTTTTTTTTGTTTTTTTTGTTTTTTTTTTGGTGCAACCTGTTTTTTACCTAGGCCGCCCTTTTCGGGTTTCTAACCTAGTTGGGTATTACTCTTTTAGCACTCTTTTTTTTTGTTTTTTTTTTTTTTGGTGCAACCCTGTTTTTACCTAGGCCGCCCTTTTCGGGTTTCTAACCTAGTTGGGTATTACTCTTTTAGCACTTTTTTTTTTTTTTTTTTTTTGTTTTTTTTTTTGTTTTTTTTTTTTTTTTGTTTTTTTTTTACGCGTAGTATGTCTGCGCGGCTTGTCACCATTATTTGGGTGTCTGAAAGGGATTCCCGTCAGGTCTGCCAGTTTGCATGGCTCCTCAGGAGAAGATTTTACGGGCGACATATGGCCCGACCCATACGGGCTCCCATTTGTCGAGGGGTTGATACGGTAGGGCTTTTCTTTTAGAACGAGATCACCTTCTCGGATCTCCCGATGCTTTACTTTCTTGTCGAAGGCTCTAGCCATTCTTCCTTGGTAGGCTCGGATGTGTTCCATGGCCTTCGATCGGCGTTCGTCTAGTAGGGCCAATTCATCATGGCGACTTTCTGGAGCCATTCGACCTCGTTGATCGGCTTTCGGCGGTATACGGAGCGAGGTATTTCCGGCTCGATTGGGAGTACGGCTTCCATTCCGTATGTGAGGGCAAAGGTGTTTCCCCGGTTGCCGTTCGGCGATGTTACGTAGCCCCGAGTGCAGTGTAACTTCTCGGGCCAATCTACGCCTTGGATAGCCATTTTCCGGATGATATTTTCGAGTCTTGTTTCTTTGCTTCGACGGCTCCGTTGGTTTGGGGCTGTAAGGAGATGACTTGTGACGGAGTTGTCGGAACTCCGCCGGCGAGTTTTCACATTCCCCTTCGAAGTGGGATCCATTATACGAAATGATTTCGTGGCAACCCGTATACGCATATGATGTTCTCTTTGATGAAGAGGGCAACTTTCTTTGAGTTGAGGATTTTGTAGGACTTTGCGAGCATCCTTTTCGATTCCTTCAAAGAAATCACCAATCTGCGTTTCTTTAGGCTCTTCCGAGTTCCCAAATTCACACTCGTCAAAATCTCTTCGGCGGCTTGGGCTCGATTTTCCTCTTTAGGACAACTTTTGCTTAAAGATTTTTTTTTTTTGTTGTTTGATTTTTTTGTTTAATGTGTACGCTTCTTTATCTAATGAGTTATTATTAAGTGTTTTTTTTTTATTTGTCATTAGTTAAAGTGGCAATCAAGGGATACTCGAGAAAGATTCGTCATTTCATTGAAAACGAAAGGGAATACGGCGCTTGCTACGAGACTCGTAGTCTTCGGGCGTAAGGCCGTCGGACGACCCTAGAGACTTCGATCTTAACAAAGAGAGCTGGGAGGACTTGTCCTAGATTGACACAAAGGGACGGGGGACCAATCCAAGCTTGGTGATCATTTCCTCCTTGGTCGCGGACGGGCACGAGAGAGTTTCCCAACTCTTTAGCGGCATCATTTGTTGGTGGCCTTATGACTCGGGAAGCTATGTTGTTTTTGTTTTCCTTTCTCAATTCTTTGCTATCATCTCTTGGACAGCCGAGATCAATCGAGTCTGGCTTTGGACTTCTTCTTCGAACAATTCTTTGCATAACCGAGACCATCCCAATCATCGAGGAAATTCCGTGGCCTTAGCTTTTGGCAGCTGTCGGTTCGAATTCGGGTTCCGGATCTTCTGGGCGGTAGGAATAGTGGTTGTGAGCTTCTCGAGCTGTTCCACCCAGGTCGGGCACGCCTACGAAGGTATACTCACTTTTCATGGCGGTGGTAGCCCCGGGTATCTTGGGTAGGTCCGGGAACATTCTACGGACCGGGTTAGCCTTGGTTCCTCGAACTTGTTGAGGTTATCCTGTAGCTTTAGCCATCCTTCCGTGGGAGTGGGCTTTGTGATGTTTCTGGTTGTGTGGGACCCTTTACAAAGTAGTCGGCCAAATTAGGACTGAAGGGGAGAGATTTAGGGTTGTCGGCCAGGGACCTTTCTGTGGCGGCTTCAAATCTCTTTCCTTTTGTAGTGTCATTTGGGAGGCCTCATATCCCGGGCCGTGGCGAGTATTCTGTCCTTTCACTTGATGAGTTTGAAAGTTCCTTGTTGGCGCTTCCCAGGACCGAGGCCGGGTAGATAGCTCATTTTCTCATCATTTTCAAGACCGGTGGGATTTTATCAGTGACCGTCGAGATCTATGTTGCACACTTGGGCCTTGGGAGGCTCGACCAAGTGAAGCCCGTTAGCATGTGACCTTCCTCGTCATGTTTGATTTCGAGAATAGGTATTCCGCCCGTATCTGTGCCTTCTAAAGTGACTAAATCTCCGTAAATGGTCGTCGGATCCCCATTCGAGGCAATTTCACACAGCTGTGAAGGCTTGAGGCGACCCACTTTGACTTGATGGAGCCAAGGTCTTCCCGGCGGGGCATTGAAATGTAATCGGGATGTCAATAACTTTGGAATTCCACGAGGTATCAATTTGCTGTCCAAACCGAGAGGTCTAAAGTAGCAACTACGAGAATTTGCTCGGGATGTTGAGTCGTAAGCTTTGGCTGTGAGAGAAGAAGGCTTCAAGTACGTAGTCTTGATATCAAGCAAGCTCATGATCTTTGCCGGAAGAATGTTCATTCCGGACCCATTATCAACAGGGACCCGAGGAGGCGTCGTTAAATCAGTTTGGTTTGTGATGAAGAGAGGCTCATTATGATCGGCCCCAAATTGAGGGAGGTCGAGATACGTGAAAGTGATTATGTTCCCGTAGTGGATGTTTCCAATCAGTGTACCACATCATCGGGAGTAGCATCAATAGGCACGAGAGTGCGAGCCGGGCTTTCTTCCGGCTTCGGCTTATGGGGGTAAGACGAAGTGAGTAGAGACCCGAGAGGGAAATGTTGGCTGTGTTTGCTTATTTGGGTGAGCACGGGATCCCTCTTTTCGGGATGCGGAGTTTCGGTTGTCTTAGCATAGGGGCGGCGATCTTCTTTCGGTGCTTGATACGTGGCCTTCTTATACTGCCTTGGGATTTCCTTGGAAGATACGCCCGGATCGGGTCAACAGTTAACTTCCTCATCGATCGTCTCTTGGTGGATTTCTTCAATCTTGCTAGGGTCGATGGGGGAGCCCTTTTGGCTATTGGCCACTTGGTTACGACGGAGTCTAGTGACGGTGAGGTGGTGGTATCTTGCGCTCCTTCTGGGCGGCCACTTATAAGCGCTTCCCAAGTCACGAGGCTTTTGGGTTTGGGGTTGTGTTGTTGCCCCTTGGATGGCCCGCGAGCTAGGGCGTCCTCCGATTCACTCTCATGGCCGGCCTTGTTCATAGTTATCATGCAACAAGAGTCGCTATTGTCGGGGCTCGGCG
Organism: Adenophora triphylla var. japonica; assembly: GCA_022495995.1. NCBI lineage: Eukaryota > Viridiplantae > Streptophyta > Magnoliopsida > Asterales > Campanulaceae > Adenophora > Adenophora triphylla. The sequence goes on along the minus strand of JAFEMH010006168.1, from coordinate 39,216 downwards.
GCTTTTCGATCTCATCCCGGTATAGTGCGGCCATTCGATTCCCTTACGTAATATTCGAGTTGGAGATGATTATAGCGTTTTGCGTGGGAGCGCATCCGGTATCATGCCGAGTTTCTAGGACTTCTACGAAAGGCTGTCATACATTCGGGGAAGGTGACCTCTTCTTGGGTAACCCTGACTAGGAGTGTTACTTTGTTTTGGGGTGAATTTGATCTAACTATGGTTATCTTTTCATTTGGGCGGATGGGAGTTAATTTTCCTCTTTCGATCAGATCTTCGACTATCGGCGTTTGGATCGGACACTGAAAACCCTTTTCCCAAAGCATGGTAGGCGGTGTTGAATTCTAAGACATCCACGTGCTCGAGATCCATGAAACTTCATGGCCTTCATGTCCTCGGTCTCGTATTCGTCTTAGAAGTTTCTTCGTCGTAAACTGGCTTGATAACCGGCCATTGTGCACGGCTCCCGTGGGCTCATTTCCGGCATGATTGTTCAGTTGTTTCCGGATCCGGGGCCTCGGTTGACTCTTCGCTCTGCGTCATCATCATCGTCATCATTGTCGTCGGAATCTTCTTCCCATACTACGGGATTTCGGTGAGAGGAACGTCGATCAAACTGTTGGGGAATATGGGTGCGTGCAACCGCGAAAATTGTCATATGTTCCCATTCCGGAAGCGGCATTTGTGACTCGGCTTCTCCTCCCGAAATTGCGGGGGAAGAGTGAGAGGGTGGCACGTATTTGACACCGGTAGGATATAGAAGGAATCCTCCTCTTAGATTCTTGTTGTTCTCGGGATCATATTCGGAGCTTTCCTAGAGCCAATTTGCGAAGTGTACTAGCTCCGAGATGCTCTTCGGCCTCTTTCTTGATAAGCCCCGATACGGGTGCTTGCCGGAAACTTTCTTGCTCAATCTTTCTTATTTGTTCTAACCATCTTGTGTAAATGGTTCTTTCATGTTTTGAGCGGAACGGCCCCCGGTTCTTCGGTATCGGCCTTCCCTTCACCCGAAAAATAGCGGGCCTCGTATTCTTGCAAGGAGTCTACGACATGAGACCAAGATGGGTTGATTCGTTCGATATCCTCGAGGCTGAGGGGAATCGGAGTCGGGATCCTCGACGAGGTTGGCCACGGGTATTTGAGGACCTTCATCGGCATCTTCATGGTCATGCGAAGATTCTCCGCATTCAATCATATTCACACGATTATGGTTCCTTGGCGAGAGGATTTTTAGCTTGTGTTAGGCCCTTCGGGGCCTTCCAACTTTCCTTGCTCTATTAGCCTGGATTGCCTTTTTCGAGTGAAGCGGTGTCGGTCCGGATGTCCCAGTGAGCTTGATGAAAAGCACAATACTTTGTAGTATCCACGGGAGCATTCGGATTTCTGGGTTGGAAATTCTCCAAAGGCCGCAGCAAGCCTTCTTTCACCGAGTCCCTAAAGATGTCATTCGGGGGCATCCCAAAGTTTTCGAGATTTATGACCGCGGTGCAGGCTCGGCGGCTTCCTGGGAGCAAAAGGAGTCGTGTTGTTACATTCCTGTCCCGCATAGTTAATCATCTCTTTGCCTTTAGCGGGAGCTTGAGGCGGTGTTTGCGGGAGGAACCCGATATACGTGGCGGAGTGCAGCGGCGGTTCTTTTGATTGTAGGCCTTTTCAAACTTAGGCTGCGAGTTAACCATGGCCCGTAAGTCGAGTATGGGAAGTGGCGAGGAGGCTCTCGGATATGGTTTCAAGCATGTATTTGGAAGATGTCCAGTTGTTCCTCTTCGGAAGGAGGGATGGCCATTTCATGAGTTTCGAGATTCCAGCTTGTAAAAGTCCCCAACATTCTCATCGGGGCTGCCTTTGTTGTTTGTAGGTCAACCCTATTTGTTTCCCATTCCAAGTTGGCCTTATATTTCTACTGTGAAGGCATTGTGTCTGGTCCCATGTAGCCACGGCTTCCGGGTTTCAAACGGAAGAACCACTTTAAGGCCTTTGGACTTCAAGGATAGGCGAAATAGTCGACCAAGCTGGCGATTGGTACATCCTTTGGCTTTCATCGCCAAGGTATACGTGTCCAAATGGGTTTTCGGACATGCGGTCCCATCAAAGAGATCAGATTTGGCATCACGAATTTGTGGGGCGGAAGGAACAATGGAGTCAGGGTGCAGTAGGCCGGAAGGCGGACTGCTTGGCGATCGGTTCGAGCGATACGCGCTTTCATTTCCTTGTGTTGTTCCATGAACCGGGCCGGATGAGGGTCTTGTGGCGGAACCGTGGCATTCAAGCTAGTGGTGAGCTAGAGAGAGGAGCTACCACTGGAGCGGGCGAGGTGGAGGGAATGGCCGGTTCGGGGACGTAGGTGAAAACACGTCCTGGGGGCTGAGTTACCACAGGGGAGCATGAGTAGAACTGAGCAAAAGGGTAGAACCTTGCGGCTTCTTTGTTGATTTTCAAGCGGCAAAGTAGGTGGGGGCAGCCCCGATGTAGCCGGATAACTTGGATTTCAGTGGGGCCCGTAAGTAGGCTTGAGTGCGAGGTTCTTGTCCGGATTGTTGAATTGCATGGCCTTGTGGTGAAGGTGTGTAACCGGAAGTGCTGCGGTCTGGTGATTCGAGATGACCTTGCCAGGGATGGAGGCTTGGTAACCCATAGAAGTCGAGTGAGGAATGGATTTATGTGAGGAAGCTTGGTGAACTAGTGCTGTTACGAGGAGGGCTCTGGCGGCCCCGAGAACCAAGTTGTGGCGGCATTCGAGCTGTGCCATTCTTTGTGAAGGTCCGGATTGATCGGTTCCGGGCGAGGCGGGATCCCGATTAGGCTGTGGCATTAGAGATAGCCCCAACCATGAGAAGACATTCACGTGCTTGATTTTGCCCCATTTGATTTGTGCCGTCGAGCTGCGTGGATCCGGTGGTGCGTGGTTGGGGAGGCTGGTGACCCGAAAATCGAGGAGCATGGGTTACAGTAATGGCACCATAGGAGGTGGGTGGCGGCATCTGGTGTAGTCGGGCGGCGAGAGTGGGGTTGGCATCCTCGTCTTCTTCCACGGTGAAGGTGCCATCTGGATTGAGGCTGGCGGCCAGACCGTGACTCTTAATAGCCTCCATAAGGCAATATTTTTGCCTTTAGAAGCCTCAGTTTGTTCATTGAAATTCATCTCAAAGTTTTTCAAAATACTTATTAAGGAGTTAATGTCCATTGTTGAAAGATTATGGGCCTCTTCAATATCTGAAGCTTTAATATTAAAACGTTCGGGAAGAGTACGAATAGCTTTTGAAACAAGTTGTTTATTTGTAAAAGGCTCCCCTAATACTTGACAAGCATTTGAAATATCAATCAACTTTTCAAAATAAGACGAGATGTCTTCGTTTTCACCCATTCTTAATCTTTCAAATTTACTAGTGAGACCTCTAAGCTTTGTTTCTCGACACTGCCATCTCCTTCACAAAATCTTTGTAAAGTATCCCAAGCATCTTTTGCAGAGGGACTATTTTGAATGAGTTTGAACATATGCATGTCAACCCATTCATAGATGGCATTCAGTGCCTTTTCATTGAAACTAGCAAGATTATTCTCTTCAATTGTCCACTCGAATTCAGGTTTGACTTGAACGTCACCATCGTCATCCGGAGGAAGCATTGGAACAGAATAACCATTTAAAATAGATCGCCAAGCCCGAAGATCGATTGATTTGATATGCGAGCGTAGGCGAATCTTCCAATAAGCATAATTAGATCCGTCTAAAACCGGTAATCTCTTTTGATTAGGGTTTGCAGGATCATAAGCCATGACAAAAGGATCTAAACACTTAGTATATCAAGTGCTAGGCTCTGATACCAATTTAAATTGTCTATGGCTTAGAACAAGTGAGGCGAAACTCACAAGGTGAGATGAAACTCACGAGTGTTGTCATTAGTGTAGGCAACACTAACAACAACACATACACCAATTCAAGAAAAACACAAATCAATAGAAATAAATATAAATTGCAGCGGAAGAATTAAAGCAATACACAAGAATATAATTTTTATCAAGTTATATAAATATATAACTTGATGGGTGCCATGAGGCAAAGACCTTTCTATTAATAATATGAATTAAATACAAGGTCGAAGAAGTTCCTTAATGATAAAAGATCCCTGATATAAGGAACAACATATTCACGAATTCTCTCGAAAAATGAACACTCAAAACCTCACAAAAATATAAAAATCTATATGAAATTCTTGAGTGTCGGATTGAGTGTTGCCGACACTTAAATGGCAACACTTGAGAGCAGAATTCTACTTCTTGTGCAGATTTGCATTTTATGAATTGGATGATCTTCAATGAAGATCCACTGCACTATTTATAGGCCACAAAGTCTTGGAGCCTACTCAAAATGATCAGCAACAGCCTTGATTTTGTTTCCTCCAAATTAGCTCACTCACCTCATTTGTAGGAGACTAGGTATTCTCTTGCTTCTCTTGCTTGTACTCCTCAGCTCTGGATGCCTTGTACTCTGACTTGTTCTCCCCTTTGAATAAATTTGAATAAAATATCTTTTTGCTTGGTCATTAATTAAACAAATAAACACATGTTTATTTGTTAATTTTCTCCTCTTCTTCGTAACTAACGTCTGGGCAGTTTCTGTTGCTTTTTTTTCAGCTCATTTTAAGCAGACTAACTACTGTTATTTAAACATTAATTTCCACATTTTTATTTGTAAAAAATCAGTAAATATCTCAGTGGTTCCAATTTCAAATGGCAACACTTGTGGCAACACCATTAGCAACACTGGTTTGCAACACTTGGGACAACATTCATGGCAACACATGATCTTATCATTAACAGATCGGTTGAGTACAAAGGCTCACTTGTCTTTGATCGGCCACATAAGGTATATTCTACGGGTAAAAGCCATCTTGGATTTTGTTTTCCTCATTAGAAAGATATTTTGACCGGCCACAAAAGTATATTCTACCGGTACAAATTTTGTCTCACTTTAAATTACAAAATACTCCCTCCGTCCCAATCTAAATGTCTCAACTTTTCATTTTGGGCGTCCCATTTAAAATGTCTTATTTCCAAAAAAGGAAAGTTTTTTTCACTATTCCACCCACTCATTCTTTCTCCCACTTTACTTTTACACTCACAACATTCTCTCTCCTAACTATTTCTCCCACTCATTCTCTCTTCTATTTAATTTTTCATACTCACAACATTTAAACTTTTTCTTTTTCCTACCTCACTTTTTCTCTTTCCTACCTCACTTTCCTTAATTCTCGCGCCGAACTCATTTTTGGACATTTAGATTGGGACGGAGGGAGTAATAATTATTAATAAAGAAAACTATATAAAAACATTATTTTTTCCATCTCATATAAATACTTTAAAAAAATATATTCTTCATATCAAAAATAAATATTACTTTCGACTCAAAATGAATAACCAAAAAATAATACTACATTTTTTATCAAAAAAAAATGATAGAAGTATATTTTTTAAAGTATTTATATGAGATGGAAAAAATAATATTTCTATATAGTTTTCTTTATTAATAATTATTATTTTGTAATTTAAAGTGAGACGAAGTTTGTACATTTGGTTTGATTTGGTTTGGAAGTGGCCTGCTGACCGAGAATGAGTGGCGACCATGGTCGGTTGACCGAATTTGTTCGGTCCATGGTTGCTCCAACCGATTGATTTTTTTTTTTTTTTTTGCATCAGCCGGTTAATGGCTGCCAAAGACTCAAAGTGGCAGTTTTTCTAACATTTTGATTTTATTAAAATGTTAATATTTCTTTTGTATTAAAATTAATATTCATTTTTAAAAAGTTCAATCGTTAAAAAAAACATAACAAATAAAAAACAATTTTTTTTTGAAAAACACAATTCAAACCGGTCCTTCTACTGATGATAATGAAGTAGATGAAACCGGTGACATCACCACTAATGTGGCATCGGTAAATCCTAAATATAGAACTTAACAGACATTGTTAAAAAGTTAACTGTTTTTTTTTTTCAAAAAAATGTTAAAAAGTTAACTTTTTTATTCAAAAATTGTTAGAAAATTAACTTTTTTCGTAACTGTTTTTAATTCTGTTAAAAATTTCTTTAAAAACCTAATTTGAAAAACAAAAAAAAAAAAGTTAACCGGTTAACCGGAAAACCGATCTAACCAGTTTGAACAAAAACGGTTAACTAATACTATTCCCCAACCGACACCCCACCCCAAAAACAGAAAAGGAAAAAAAAACAAAAAAAAGGCATTACCTGGAGAGTATTGCGGAAGGAAAGAAAGGAGAAAAGACCCAACTTCCTTGACCGGTCAGAAAAAAGGCATCAACCGACAAGCATTTTGAGTCGGTACAGGTATTTAATAGAGGTAGAAGTATGACCGCTTGGGACCTTGGATGTACAAAATTGAATTTATTTGCTAGACGGACATCGGTCACAACTTCCTTGACCGGTGATTTTTACACCGTGTAGCGAGTTTCATAACCGATTTAGGTTATTATAATTACCAATTAAACGCCAACGAGAGTAACCCTAATTAAACTAAACTCGCAACAAACTCGCTACACCGTTTAGCGAGTTCTAAAAATTTGATCATTTTGAAAAATAATTTCAAATGTGAGTTATTTTGGAATTTATATTTTTAAAATTGAATTAGTTGAGAAAAAAATCAATTATTTCTTAATATAAACTTTTTTAAAAATATTTTGAATGAGAAAATGTTGTAAGGAAAACAAGTGGAGAAAAATAATCTTTTATATATTAAATTTTAATTGTTAAATACAATAACATGATTTTGCCGTGCATCGCACGGGAGTACTGCTAGTTTTTAATATACACCTGTCCCAAAATTTCCAAATGAATTATTTGAATTTAAGGTTCATTTTGGAAATATTGAATTTTAATAGACTAAATCATACTCCCTCCTAGACGTGGCCATTTTTTTAACCGGACCGGCAAATCAGACGATTCAAAACCGGTCAAAATCGTGCAAACCGGTTAATCGGAACCGGTTTAATCGGAACCGGAGTTAACAAGGTTCGGTTTCGGGTTAAGAAAATAGTAAACCGGTAAACCGCCGGTTAACCGCCGGTTTAACCGGCCAATTAAAAACGACGGTTTAACCCAATTAGACGAGCTCTTCAATTTATTTCTGAAAAAAATTCTTATACAAAAAAATGGATAAAGTTTTTAAGAAGTAAAAGTGTGTCGGACAAATATTTTACTTACGATGTTCCAACTAGGTGGAATTCCACTTACAAAATGTTAACCGATGATTTTGCTTATAAAGATCTCCTAATGCAATTTTTTATGTCAATTGGCTATCATGAACCTCTATTTGCTTATCATTGGAATGCATGCATTAATTTATGTGAATTGTTAAAAAAATTTAATACCGCAACTTTGGCTTTTCGGGAGTTTATTATCCAACTTCCGTTTTGGTGCTAGAGCATTGTGTTGCAATTGGTACTATTTTTGACAATTTAAAAGAATGCCATATTTTAAAAGAATGCATTTTTAACATGAGAGAAAAATGGCTTAAATATTTTGACAAAATTCCGTCTCTCTTCTTGGTTGCAAAATTATTAGATCCCCGAGTTAAATTAGATGATTTAGAGTGCATTGTAGATTATTATTATATGAAGTTATATCCTGATGGTGACGGTGGTAATCAACCTTCATCAATTATTGTTCAAGACACAAAAAATGATTTGATTAACCTTTTTAATGAGTATAATGCCTTATATGGAAACACTTCTCAAAACCAACAACATGAAGATGATTCCTCTACTTCTCAACCAAGTTTTACTAGTGGGGATCCATATAGTTTTTTTGCAAATTTGTATAGTAAAAAATATGGTCCTTCTCGAGGTTCATCGTCATCATCATCAAACCTTCTCGTGTAGTTAGAAACTTATTTCACTACAAACTTTGTGAAAGCGTGAGCTTTTTGGGAACAATCCTTGTTTTCTTATTTTCGAAATACTTCAAAAATGGTAAGAAGATTTTGGGACTTTCATGGAAGATTTATATTGTCCTACTTTGACTAGGACTTTGTAAATAAAGTAAATATCTTTTATTTATGTACATAGTTTTATATTAGGACTAACCTACTAACAATATATTTCTTTGTGAGTATGATTTATATTTCCTTATAGATTTAGAGATCTCACAAAGGAATGAAGTTGATTGCGTGAAGACCTTCTCCATGGTGCATATAAATACAAGGCCATCATCACAAGAGAAGAGACAGATTTTGAGAGAGAAAAATACTTGTTCTTCACAGTTTTTCAACATTGTTGTTTTAGGTTGTGAGTGAAGGTTGTGACATACATCCGTAACTCACATCTAGGTTTTCATTGAGTTCTTTATTTTACTTCTGACTAGAATATGTCCTACTTGGGAAAGGGGAAGTGTTCTTGTCATTGAAGGTGATTAGAACTTGTTTAGTATTTTAGTCTTTTAGTTTTTCACTTATTCTTGTTTGTGTAATCATCAAAGGTTTAATAGTGAAAAGTTTTTTGGCGTAAGCCTAGTTTGCGATCTCAAGATCGATAGCGTATATAACCTTTGTGTTATTGCTTTAGTTTGTTTTATTCCCATTGCATTATACGTGGATGTGTGGACGATTTGCCTATGAGACACATGTACTCACATCCGCATTTTACATTGAAGTTGTTTGTGCTTTCTAGCTACACGAAACTTTCAATTGGTATCAGAGCCAACTCTCGATATATTACTGAGTGTTGATCCAGAAAGTGTAGTCATTATGGAATGCCAAAATCACCAAAACAAGCCTCATGTCTTGGATGGCACCAATTATTCTCTTTGGAAGTCTAAGATGCGAAATTACACCAAAGGGCTTGGATGTGTATCCTTGTTGCATGGCAACCTCCGGCTGTGGAGAAGAAGAACTTACGGTGTTGGTGAGTCTATTTTCGAAAGAAAATCTGAAGAGCAATGGACTCTTGATGAAATTCATTCGGCAAATTATAATTCAAAAGCAATGGGTGCTATTTCCAGCCATGTTTATGGGAATATGTACAAGCTTATCACTAATGAGAGTATAGCCAAAGCTGCTTGGGATATTCTGCAATCACAATGTGAGGGTGCACCAAGTGTAAAAGCTACTAGGCTTAGAATTTTAATGAATAGGTTTGAGATCCTTCAAATGGAAGAATCTGAGGACATTGTGTCATATGCTGCTAAAATTCATGAGATTTCGAATGAGTGTACAAGTCTAGGAGAATCAATCTCAATGCAAGACTTGTGAGTAAAATTTTGAGGACCTTACGAGAGGTTCAACATAAAGTGGTGTTGTGATGATGTTGCCATTCGCGGGAAAATTCGATTTTGCGTTTGCTTTGAAAAACCAAATAAAACCGGAAAAACGAATCGCCACGCCATTTTAATTTTGAGGGCCAAAACTTTGAAAAAGCCGAGATCAGAGATTTAGGTTCGGAGGTCATGTTACGCGTCGGGAAGGACGTTAGTGTGCACAGACGCGCCTCGTAAAAGCGAGTCTTCCAAGCTGAAAATCATTTGTGTGTGTGTGTGTGTGTGTGTTTTGGCCAAAATAAGTTGAAACTCAGAAAAGTAAAAATTGGGATATCTTTTAAGACTTTAAACTGATCCCATGATTTTTTGGAAGAATTTTGGATTGAGATTTGGTACTCAAAAGACCTTTTGAAGTTGAGAGCCATTTCTGCCAGAATGAAAAAGGCAGTGGACCTTTGATTTTGAAATGGATTCAAGGGTCTTAAAACTTCATAATCTGGATAGACTCAGAGAATGAAAGTTGTTCTAGACACCTTAAATAAAGTTTGTGCGAAGGAATTTTCCATTTTGGAGAAGATTTGAGGGGTCAAAACCTTCTGGAAACCTCAGATATGAGATCTGGATTTCCAGAAGCTGATGAACTAGCCTCTGAAAGAAAATTTGAAAAGAGGAGTTTTACTCACCCAAAAAATAAAGTAAAAATATGTCTGGAAAGCTCTGGATGTTGGCTACAAAAAGTGTTTTGTAGTCAACACCAAACTCAAGTTCATCTGTGTCCAAAAATTTAGACCATGGACTGAGGTCTGAGAAAATTGCTACTGGACAGCAACTTCTCAAGAAAGAAAATATGATTTTAAGGGGGGTTTTGCATCCATGCTTGTCCCCATTTCCCTAGGTTTTGGTTAGTGATCACTAGACATTTTAGTGGTGAATCAACTATACCAAACCATCCTTAGGGTACATTAGGACTAAGCATTTCATTTGCTTGGGAAGGGGAATTTTATCCTTTGAAATCAAGATTTTATGCTTGAAAATGGTTTTTAGGGTTTTGAAAATGAGTTTTCTTTGCAAGAAAGTAAGAAAGCTTAAAAATAATGTTGATCTTTGTAGAAGATCATCCATGGAGATGGTCTTCCATGGTGATCTTCTTAGATCTAAAGAAAGAAGATGAAAGAACTACATTTTGTAGTTTGAAGATGCATGCATGGATGAGATTTAGGGTTAGGAAGAGGAGGGTTTACCAATCTTCCTTGTGTTCTTGAGTGTTTGGCTTGAGTATATGAGTGTTTAGGGCTTGAATATGAGAGTGAGTGGATGAGTGTGAGTTGGGAAAGATTGGAGAGAAAATGGTGACAATTCTTGAAGAATTCTCACTGTTTTCTCTCTATATTTCGCAGAGGTTCGGTGCCAATTGTGTTTTTCCTCCTATTTTGTATTTGGAGGGCTCAATTTATAGCCCTCCTGAAAATGCAAAGGTATCCGCGGATGTGTCCGGTCAGCGTGCATGTTCATTAAATGTGACTTCACTTTGGACAAGAAGAATAATCTTTTCAAAATTCAAATTAACAGCCAGTTTTTGTGTCTCCAGCCATTGCTATTTGTGGTTTTATTCTTTTGTTTTTCTTTTTAAGATTCTTTTTAAGGTTTAACCTTAAATAACAATGCCCATTTTACCCTCACTTTGTTAGAAATGTTAGGATAGTTAGGAATTGTTAGAAATGTTATAACTTTCGTTAATTTTCTAACGAAAATTCTAACAAGCTCAAATTGGAGCACTTACAGCTGTGATTAAGGAAACAAATGACACCAATATCGTAGGTCTAGACAAAATTGTTGGTATTCTAACTTTGCTTGAGCTCAATCTTGAAGCTCAGAAAAAGAACAAATCTCTTAGTCTTGCTCTCAAAAGTGCTGCTGCTCTTTCAAAAGAGCTTGTGGAACTATCCTCAGAGATTGACAAATCAAATCTTGAAGAAGAGGATGTGGCTTTTATTTCGAAAAAATTCAGTTCCATACTGAAAAATAAAAGGATGAGTAAGTTTCTTAACAGACCTACTCCCAGTGCTACTGAAAAACCAAAACCTAGTACTGATACTGGAGTCAAAAAACCAAGTTTTGACAATAAAAAATCCTCTGAGTCTGTTCAATGTAGGGCATGTCGTGGCTTTGGTCACTATGCCAATGAGTGTGCTAACACACTTAAAAAGAAGGGAATGAGCTTAACTGCTACCCTTAGTGACAGTGAGGATGAAGATGAAGTGGCTAACATGTCTATTATCAACTGCTATTCTGTGTTTAATGCTTTTTCTGCAGATATAGATGAAGGAATGTCTGAAGAAACTGTGGATGTGGTCACAGATGTGAACACATCTGGTGTCACATCTGAGCTAATGCTGAACTGTTTCTCTGTAAAAGGAGACTCTGAAGATAAGGATAGGGACATTCCCTATGAGGAACTCTTTGCAATATACAAGGATTATTCCCAAAAAGCTCACGCTTTCAATCTTTCCCTATTTTGGACTTTCTGATCAAAACCAAAAATTTATAATAATCACATTTTGTGACTACAAAATTCAGACATAAGCACAACTTCCTCTGAATGGATGTGTGTACAGATGTGTTTACACATCCACACATAAAAACTGCATAAAACATGTTAGAGCAAAAACCAGCAGCTCATTAAAAAGCAAAAGTAAAATCATTCAGCAGAAACCTGTTTAAAGTTATTACAGACCATTGTTTAAAACTAAAACAGAAATTAAAATTGTCTTAAAAAACCACCAAAGCAAAAATAAATTCTTCCAAGTCTTCTCCCCCTAAATTAAAGTTCCCAGCTTCTCCAGCCATGCAACAAGGATACACATCCAAGCCCTTTCATCAATACCTTTGATGTAATTTCGCATCTTAGACTTTCAAAGAGAATAATTAAAGTTATTACAGACCATTGTTGATCTTCCATTAGGTGTTGTTCCTGAAATAACTATGCCTGATGTGGGCACATCTGAACCCACATCTGAAGATCCATTTGCTGCCCAAATGAAGGACCTGGATGCTGAAATAGCAGCTGCTGAAGCTCATACCTCTGCTCTGAATGATCAAATACAAGCTTCCATTGCCCATGCCAACATCCTCAAAGCCCTCAAGGATAGACTCCTAAAATGGCATGCTAAACTTTCTGATCAAAAAGGGGGAGATAGGCCTGAACCTGCTGCTGGAGGAAATGTGTGGGATGCTGCTGCTGGATGGAGAAGCTGGGAACTTTAATTTAGGGGGAGAAGACTTGAAGAATTTATTTTTGCTTTGGTGGTTTTTTAAGACAATTTTAATTTCTGCTTTAGTTTTAAATAATGGTCTGTAATAACTTTAAACAGGTTTCTGCTGAATGGTTTTACTTTTGCTTTTTAATGAACTGCTGGTTTTTGCTCTAACATGTTTTATGTAGTTTTTATGTGTGGATGTATAAACACATCTGCACACACATCCATTCAGGGGGAGTTGTGCTTATGTCTGAATTTTGTAGTCACACTTTGAATTAAACCAAGATCCAAATTCAAATGAATTTGATGTTTTGCAATGGTGGTCAAGAAGGAAAGACACTTATCCTATACTTTCCATAGTTGCTAAAGAAGTATTAGCCTCTCCCGCTTTAACGGTGGCGGTTGAATCGACATTTAGCGTTGGTAGAAATGTTTTGGATGAAAGACGTTCTCAACTAATAAGTGAAAACTTGAAACATCAACTTTTACTTGGTGATTGGGTTAGAGCGGAAAAAAGGCAACAAGACTTGTCTTATGATGAGGATCTATTGAATCCAAGATATCAATACGATGTCGAGGACTCCACGGAAATTAGTGATGAATGAATGATGTTTTAGATTAATTTTTATTTTAATTAGATTAGTTTAGACTTTAGATTAGATTTATTTTTATTTAATTGTAATAGTTAGGTTGAGGTAAAGGCTCCTAAATGTCCCCCCTTATTTATAAAAGGGTAAGGTTGGTTGTCCCCCTCTTTGTAATTTTATTTTAATTAATAAAATTTAAGGGTACGGTCCCTTTTTCTTTTATATACTTTCGTTTCTTTTAAAAAAGTTAAGTTTTATTTCTTTCAAAATTCATAACTTTTTTTATATAACTTTTTTTATATAACTTTTTGCAAAAATTGTATGTAGTAAACAAAAGTCTAAAATAGTCTTACTTATCCAAAAAAAAAATGAAAAAAATTAAAAGTTGACTCTTTTCAAAAAAAATGTTAAGTTTTATTTCTTTCAAAATTCATAACTTTTTTTATAAACCTTTTTGCAAAAAATGTATGTAGTAAACTTAAGTCTAAAATAGTCTTATTTATCCAAAAAAAAATTGAAAAAAAAAACTTAACTTTTTTATAGAACATAACAGAAACTGTTAAAAAGTTAACTATTTTTTTCAAAAAAATGTCAAAATGTTAAACTTTTTATTCAAAAACTGTTAGAAAATTAAAATTTTCCTTAATTGTTTTTAAATCTATTAAAATTTCTGTTAAAAATCTATTTTGAAAAAAAAAAAAAAACAACGGTTTAAACCGGTTAACCGGTCAAATCGGAAAACCGTAACCGGTTATGGCGGTTCCACGATTCGGTTTCGGTTTGGGGGTTTGGAGGTTAGTAACCGCCGGTTCGGTTGAACCGGCCACGTCTACTCCCTCCCTCCGTCCGTAACAACATATTGTTCAAAATGAGAATTAAGGTACTTACTGTTCAAAATGAGAATTAAGGTAAAAGTAGGTGTTATGTGTGGGTAGGAGCGAGAAAGTAATGTAGGAAATAGTAAGTAGATAATTGTCGTGAGTATAGCAAATGAGTCTCATTAATAAATAAAAAAGTATTACTCCCTTCGTCCCACTTCAAATAGCCCACTTTCCTTTTTGGACGTCTCATTTCAAAGAGCCCATTTCATAAATGAAAATATGTGAACAGTGTTTCAGACATTTATACCCTCATAATGTTTATATATTTACAAAAAAAAATCATTCATTATACCCTTATAATGTTAACATATTTACAAAAAAAACATTCATACATTCTCCTTTAATCTTCTACCCACTTTCAATTCTTTATTCATTTTTAAAAAAAAATCTTAAAAACCGTGAAATATTACCATGGCCTCTTTGAAGTGGGACAAAGGGAGTATAAATTTTCCTTTTTAGAAAAGTGAGACTTACCAATGAGACACCCAAAATGGTAAAATGGGTAAGTTATGGGATGGAGGGAGTATACATTTTGGTTATTCAGTTTTAAAATACCCATTAAGTAACTCACGTGAGCGGCGGCACATGTGAGCGACACATGTCATACTCTTTGTTAGATTTTTAACGGTTCATCCAAAATTACACCTGATTGCAATAAACAAACAAACTCAATAACCAACTTGTAACAAATGCAAATTCGATAACCAATTGAAACATCTCCACAAACTCAGGTAACTAAAATGCAACTTAAATTAAGGTCAAAGTCCAATTGAATTAGCAAGAAAGTCAAAGTGGAATGAACTTTTCGGGACCAAGGGAGTACAAAGGAACACCAGTATGGCACCTTGCCAGAGTCTTTACTTCCATTTCAAGACCAACCTAGATATAACTAGTAACCATCAACAACACCACCAGCTTTGACCCTATAACCAGTGGCGAATCCAAAATCTTTATTAAGTGGATGCTCAAAATACACTATATAAAACTTTAAAAAGTAAAATTGTGGAAAAAAAAAAAAGCTTATTGCATGCACTAGACGTAAAAAACTTAGCACTTTAGCGACTGCTAGACAAACTAAGTGATTAAATGGGTGCATTTGCACCCATTTAACTACTCTTGGGTCCACCTCTGCCTCTTAACACCCGGTGGTTCCATATCTCTGACACCGCCCCAATCACAACAATACAAACAAGATCCACCACAGAACTTACCCGCTGCCCGGCTCTAAACCAAAATCTGCTATCCAAAAGGATGATATTCTTCCTGACCTCTGAGTCTGGTATGGCGTACAAAATAATGTATATTCATTTCCGGTATAGCACGGAAAAATAAAAACAAAAAAAGCCACCGTCACCATTTTTGCAGCCACAATCATTCCAAAATTCGGTTTTGGCATTATTACGTTGCAGAAAAAAAAAAAAACTACTCCGTATTAGATTCTCCTTAACAGAAATAACCAGCTTGTAGCCTGGTAGATGCTAAAGCCAAATCTCTCTGTATATTCTCATCTTGGAAAACAACAGAAAGTTGGCATTGGGGATGACTCAAGGACAAAATTTACTTGTAAAGAGTCTCTAGTCTATTTCGTGGCTTACAATCCGATGGCACTCTTTCCTAGAACATTTTTAAGGTTAACGATCTCTTTCAGTCTTTCCCCGACAACCTCAACACAGCATATATTCAAAAGAATACCAGTAAGTGTAGATAAATGCTCAAAAAATCAGCTGTCACTTTGGTTTGATCGGAATAAGGATCATATAACAATAAGTATACAGATTTACACTTGACAGTAGTTGGCATTACAAAAATAAAACAGAAGTACATACGTACCTTGATCAAATATATTGTTCACTCTAGCTACCAGTACGCATAGTGGGAGTTCATGTGGACCTAACCCATCCTTGGACCCCACACATAGTGAGAACTCTTGTAGCACCAGATTACCCTTTACTATAGCTACCAGAATGCTAAGTGTTTGTAGATTCCCAGGCGCACCATTGGCTGGTTGGTGAAGATACAGCTGCGAGAAGATGACAGAAATTTGAGCATATAGATTATATCCAAAAACACCTTAGATCAATGCAGAACAATCAAGGATAAGGTGGTGATGAAATAAATTGTAGACATAATTCCACCATCACGAGTAACAAGCTAAGACTATACTGAGGATAGGACTTATAAACTTTTGAGAGCAAAAAATGCCGAACATTGTGTTTAACCTCTCAAAATCCTTAGCCTTTCTTCTGGGCTGTCTTTTTCTTTTTCTTGCCAATATACTTGTATATTATTCACATTCATATTTACCCAAAACTCTGCTGACTGTTGAGTATGACAAAAATGAGAGGTAAAGTTAGAAATTTTCCCTCTTGTTTTCCTTTGATTATTCAACAACTGATTGTTTGACATTTCCCGATAAGATTCTGTTTTTTTACTTTCAAATTTTCAGATATCAGAGTTCGCGTTTCAAACCTTCCATACAGATAATTCATGTTTATTGTTCCACATTACTTTATGTCAGCTTCAATTAACAAAATAATAATCAAACTACCATAAAGATTTAGGCAACTTTTGAATAAGCATATTACTTTTTTAAAAAAATATATTCTAAAAAAAACAATGGAACATTTTCTTTGATGTCCCTATAGATATTTAAAAGTTAATTGGAGAATACTTATATTCCAAAACAAAACAAAATAGAATTTTGTTACCTGTATAAAGTATCTGCATGCTGGTAATACCAATTTTCATAGGTCCTAAGCAGGAACGTTCTTTTCCAAACGCAACCTTAATCTAACAAAGCATCAGAATATCCATAGCTCAGTCAAACCTTTCTTACATTTTCCAGTCCGGCTCAGCAAGGTAATTTGCCTCAAATATTCTATACAAAACAGGCAAATTGCAGGATTAAGTCAATTGATCAGAGAATATACTTCATAAAAACAACTCAAAAAACGAATAAAGCAGAGAATATCCTGACAGGACGGCTGAAAGATAAATAATGCTCCAAAGAATTGTAGAACTGTCTATGATATGTCCTCCCAAAATGGTCCCTTTCATGTCATTATCTATAGCTTCATAAATATATTTTTCATTAATGAAGTGGGCATTTAACATAAATTTTATTTCTATTAACCAAAAAATGTAACCAAAATTGTGTGTCACCCTGTGTGCGCGTGTGTGAGAGAGAGATAGAGACTCTTTTCTTGCAGAAAAAAACAATGAAGATTGACAACTAAATAAGCCAGCTAACGAACGTCTTAATTTCTTACACACTCGCAGTAAAGATATTACAGCAACTTCAGTACTTCATTTCAACAACTGCAAGCAACGAAACCAAAGAGATAAAACAAGTTTCACATCACGGGTTATTCATATTTTACAATGCCAAAGTATATCCTGGAACACATCATGGGTTATTCATATTTTACAATGCCAAAGTATATCCTGGAACACATCATGGGTTATTCATATTTTACAATGCCAAAGTATATCCTGGAATATATTCCTCCAAACATTGGTTTCATAAATCTATATAGTACCTATAAACAAACATTACTGGAAACACGCATTATCGCACGGAGAGAAAAATGGCTCCTGGATACTCAAAAGAAGAGGAGTTTGTGGATGAGAAGGGCAAAAAGGTAAATAAGAAAGAGATTTCAGCTCCAGCATTTCCATTTCGTAAGCTTTTGAGTCATGCAGATGCCTTGGATTGGACTCTAATGGGTCTTGCAAGCATAGGCTCTATCATTCATGGCCTAGCCCAACCCCTTGGCTATATGCTGCTTGGCAAAGCCATTGATGCATTTGGTAACAACATTCATGACAAGGATGCAATGGTTAAAGCCCTAAATAAAGTATAATTCTAACCGTAAACTATATAATTATATTAATGGGTGAAAACTACATCTATTGAGTACTGTCTAATTCATTGTTTTTTTTTCCAGGTTATTCCATACGTATGGTATATGGCCATTGCCACATTTCCTGCTGGCATACTAGGTTTATCCACTTTCTACATGTTAATTAATGATTCTTATGTCAATAGCGTCAAGGGTCATTAGTTGGTCAATTCATGATCGGGGTCGACTTAATTTCTCCGTCCTCTTTATATCCATAAAAACAAAGTTCTCTAAAATTATTTATGAACATGTGTTCTGCAAATTTTGTCGTAACAATTCACTACCTAACCAAGATTACCAAGACTATTCCAAAGCACAATATCGATGGTCTGTGTTTAGATGTATTCTAAATTGAAACTTCTTTAAAAATTCCTAAAATTGTAGTGCATATCTTCGCACGATTAGTCACATCAGCCCAATTTGCAAGAGTATAACCATGTATATTGTTCATATGTCTGCTGTCTCTAGAATCTTAACAAATAATTGAATGCTATTCCTTACAATAAAATCTCAAACTGACCGTTTATTTTCCAAGTATTAAAAAACTAATTTGAAAATTGTTGAATCATTGGAAATGGAAAATTTTACCCCGTTGTTCTTCATAAGTTTATCACAGCTCCATCCAATGGTGTTCTCCATCTACGCAGAGAAAACTTAGCATTAAGGACAAAAGAATTTGTGAATATAATAATCATACGGAGTATATAAATAGTTCAAGGTAGGGAAAGAGAAGTTTTCGTCATGTTCTCATTTTAACAGTATCCTCATATTGGGATGTGCAGAGATTGCAGGCTGGATGTATGCCAGTGAAAGACAGGTAGCACGCTTAAGATTAGCCTACCTGAAAGCAGTTCTTGCTCAGGAGGTTGCAGCTTTTGATACAGAGTTGACAAGTGGGAAAATTATAAGTGGCATAAGTAACCACATGGGTGTCGTACAAGATGCGATAGGAGAAAAGGTAAATAAATAGTCTATTCTCATTTCATCACTGAGCACTACAATTTAGGAAGTGCATACACACACACACTCTTGTCCCTGGCCAAAACCAATTTGGATAAACAGAATGTAATATCTGCAACCAGCACAACAATTTAGGAAGTGCATATAGTCATATACTTTAGTATTCCCTCTATCCCTAAATAAATGTCCGAAAAAAATTCAAATTTACTCTTGATAAAGAGCAAATTTGAAAAAAAAAATCGGACATTCATTTAGAAATGGAGGAAGTAACATCCTAATGATGCATATCAAGCAGTTGCATTATACTCCCTCCGTCCCCAAAAGAATTTCCATTTTTGACTTCGATGGACATAAACATCAAAGAAAGTTGGTTTTTAAGAAATTTAAGTAGGCATAAATACCTTTACGTCCTTAATGATCTAACCATATGACATCATGATTGTTAGTGTAAATTAAAACATGGTGATTGACAAGGGAGGGTTTAGTAGCTTCATCAAAAATGGACATTCATTTAGGGACAATGTTTTGGGGGGAATAAACATTCATTTCGGGACGGAGGGAATAATATGTACTTTTCTTGCATCCTCAGAAACTGCTCTTCATTCATAAATTGCAGATATACTGTTAAAACCAAACAAGTGAATAGCAACCACATTCAAGTTACTATTTAAAGTTTAAAACCTGCACAATTATAAGAGTTTGCTCGAAAGTATGTTATTCATACACAACTAATGCAATACCTCATTAACAGTTGGGCCATTTCTTGTCATGCTTCGCAACTTTCTTTACCGGAGTAGTGATAGCTTTCATATCGTCTTGGGAAGTGTCACTGCTCACCTTGCTGGTTGTTCCTATGATTCTTATAATCGGAGCCACTTATACAAAGAAAATGAACACCATTTCAGCTACAAAGACAGTTTACCTGTCAGAAGCCACATCAATGGTAGAACAGGTAAAACAATAGCAATATTATTTCTAAAGTTAGCTTAAACAGGATGCCATACCATTTATTAATACCGTTGAGTTTCTGCATGGCAGACAATATCTCAGATCAAAACAGTGTTTGCATTTGTTGGAGAAAGCTCCGCAATGCAGTCTTTCTCTGAATGCCTGCAGAGACAGTTAATATTATGCAAGGGAGAAGCACTAATAAAGGGGTTGGAACCGGAATGTTCCAGACAGTGACTTTCTGTTCTTGGGCACTGATTGTTTGGGTTGGAGCCATAGTTGTTGCAGCTGGAAGATCCAAGGGAGGAGATGTTATTGCTGCAGTTATGAGCATTCTATTCGGAGCCATGTAAGTAGAACCGTAAAACAAAAAGCGCACAGATCACCCCTAAAAAGTGGTCCAGTGGTAGACCTGGGATTTCACAAAGTGTGAGGTCTTAAGTTCAATCCATTCATGCACACCTTATGTTCCAAAATTTACAAAAAATTCAATTAAGAAGGAAAACACGAAAAAGTCAAATTTCAACACCCTCTTCCCCACATAAAGCAGAGCAAAATTCATTACTTGGATATCACAGGTCTTTTTTTCCTTATCTTTTTCTCTGTCTTCCAGATCACTCACATATGCGGCACCAGATATGCAGATCTTCAATCAGGCAAAAGTTGCAGGAAAGGAAGTATTTGAGGTGATGGAAAGGAAATCTGTAATAAGTTATGATTCAAAAGGAGAGATTCTAGATGTGGTTAAAGGAGAGATAGACATATGTGAAGTGCATTTTGCTTACCCATCCCGGCAGGAAAAATGATCCTTCAGGGGTTTTCTTTGTCTATTCCAGCAGGAAAGGTTGTAGCCTTAGTGGGTAGTAGTGGATGTGGGAAAAGCACAATCATCTCCCTAGTGGCAAGATTCTATGATCCTTCAAAAGGTATGCACTAATTTCTAGCTATCAAAGAATTTAAATTTTTATAGGAATAAAATCACTGAGAATATATGTTCCTGTAAAATCAGTTATATTTATGGCTGAAAATGCATGCACTTATATCTGGAGTTGTATATGTAAATAAAAAGCTCAATTGGACAAATTTACCAGAATCATAAGATTAACGGCGAGTTTAATCATCCAGGTGACGTTTTTATTGACAACCACAACATCAAGGATCTTGATTTAAAGTTCCTCAGGAAAAACATTGGAGCAGTTTTCCAGGAGCCATCACTCTTTGCTGGCACGATAAAAGATAACATGAAGGTAGGAAATATGGAAGCAAATGACAAACAGATAGAGGATGCAGCAGTTAAGGCAAATGTACATGCTTTCATATCCCAACTCCTAGATTAGTAACAGAGGTAAGATAATATGACCTTAAACCAGAATTTCGCAATAACTGTTTTACTATCACAAAACGAACTGATTAAGATTTCTTATCCATGTATTATTTTAAAACATTTTCATGTACAAGTCTAAATCAAAGAAGACAATGCGAAATTTCAACCATTCAAAATTAGACAATATACTCATCAAATTGAGTGCACATAATTACAGGATAAAGAAAAAAATTCCAAACAAGAAGTGTGTATTTACTGAACAAACCCTGCCATTGATGAAATTTCCAGGTTGGACAGAGGGGTATACAATTATCAGGTGGACAGAAACAGAGGATTGCAATAGCAAGAGCCATTCTGAAGAACCCTCCGATTCTTTTGCTTGATGAGGCAACAAGTGCGCTTGATTCAGAGTCAGAGAAGCTAGTTCAAGATGCCCTTGAGAGTGCAATGAAAGGGAGAACAGTCATTCAAATTGCACACAGGATGTCAACCATTGTTAATGCAGATATGATTGTCGTTGTACAAAATGGACAAGTTACAGAGACAGGAACTCACCGTGAATTGTTGGATACTAGCAAATTCTACAACAACTTATTTAACATTCAGAATATCAACCTAGATGGTGACTCGAGGTTGGTACAAACTAATACTCCCTCCGTTCAAAATGAATGTCTAATTTCCCAAAAAAAAAAAAAACCAAAATGAATGTCTAATTTTTCAAAAAAAAAAATGTTGTCCCAAAATGAATGTCTATTTCTTGAAGAAGTTACTAAATTATCCATTATCAAACGACAAGATCTAACTCATCTAACACTCATGATGCAATATGGTGAAATCATTAAGGGTTTTTATGTATTATGCTACTAAAATGCTTAAATCCCAACTTTCTTATATTTCACTGAAAGTTAAAATTAGAAATTCATTTTGGGACGGAGGGAGTAATTCAGTTAACCATAACTAATCTCCGATACCAATGACATTTTTGATAGAATTATAGTATTATTTTTAACAGCCCGGCAGATTCAACTGAAGAGACCGTGAAAACAAAACAAAGAATTCCATCAGACCTAGACCAACCTTCAGAGACCAAGAAATCTCTTGCAGATCCTCAAAAACTGGAGATGCCCGAAGAAAGAGTGAAAACAGCTATATTCTTCAGGATTTGGTTTGGATTGAACCAAAAGGAGCGTGTAAAGATTGGTATAGGGTCTCTTGCTGCAGCCTTTTCTGGCATCTCCAAACCTGTCTTTGGCTACTTTATCATAACAATAGGAGTTGCATACTATGATAGTAATTCGAAGCAAAAAGTTGGATGGTACTCACTATTCTTTTCTGCGATAGGATTGCTTTCACTCTTTAGCCACACGTTGCAGCATTACTTTTTGGAGTAGTTGGAGAGAAGGCCATGACAAACCTTCGGCAAGCTTTGTATTCAGGTACTCCCTTGGTGTTAATTCCTCTTCCAAATCTCTCGGAAAACTAATACTCCCTCCGTCCCAAAGCAAATGTCGCATTTGACTTATCAACGTTTTTAAGAAATGTGTTTTACTTGTTTGCACATTCCTTGTCCAATGATAAAATTGCACTAAGTCTATATCCTTATTTAGAAACGCGACATTTATATTGGGACAAACTAAAAAGGAAAGTGCAACATTTATTATGGGACGGAGGGAATAATACTGACACTAACCAGTGGGAAACATATTAAACAGCTGTTCTACGCAATGAATTAGCTTGGTTTGAAAAGACCGAGAACAGCGCGGGTTCACTTACCTCACGCATCATCAACGAAACCTCCACAGTCAAAACAATAATATCAGATCGCATGTCAGTAATCGTCCAATGCATTTCCTCGATACTGATAGCAACTATAGTCAGCATGGTTGTTTGTTGGCGAATGGGTCTGGTAGCTTGGGCTGTGATGCCTTGCCACTTCATAGGTGGCCTCGTTCAAGCCAAGTCCGCTAAAGGGTTTTCAGGCAATAGCGCTGCAGCTTTGTTCCAGAGTTTGTCTCTCTTGCTTCTGAATCTGCGACAAACATAAGAACTGTTGCTTCCTTTTGTCATGAAGAACATATACTAAAAGAGAGCCAAGTCATCAGTTGAGAAACCATTAAAAGAGAGCAGGAAACAAAGTATTAAGTACGGACTTATACAAGGGGTATCACTTTGCTTATGGAACATTGCTCATGCTGTTGCATTGACTTATACGACAGTCTTGGTTGACCGAAAGCAAGCTAGCTTCGAGAATGGAATAAGATCATACCAGATATTCTCCCTTACAGTACCTTCAATCACAGAGCTATGGACGCTTATCCCCACTGTTATATCTGCAATCAGTGTACTAACTCCTGTGTTCCAATCCCTTGACCGACCAACAGAAATTGACCCAGACACAACTGAAAGTCCACCTACAGAGAAGATCAAAGGAGAAATTGAGTTTAGAAATATTCATTTCACTTACCCACTAAGGCCAGAGGTGAAAATACTAAACAATTTCAGTTTACAAATAGAAGCCGGATCAAAGGTGGCTCTAGTCGGACCAAGTGGAGCTGGAAAGTCTTCAGTTTTGGCTCTTCTACTGAGATTTTATGTTCATAGAGAAGGAAATATACTGATTGATGGGGAAAATATAGAAGTATACAACTTGCGAAAGCTGAGAGCACAGATAGGATTGGTACAACAAGAGCCGCTTCTCTTTAGTTGCTCAATCCAGAGAAAACATCTGCTATGGGTCTACAGAAGCTTCTGAGACTGAAATCTTTGAGGTTTCAAGAGAAGCAAACATTCACGAATTTGTCAGCAATTTGCCAAATGGATATGACACAGTTGTGGGCGAGAAAGGATGCCAACTTTCTGGTGGGCAGAAGCAGAGAATAGCCATAGCAAGGGCTCTGCTAAAGAAGCCTGCAATAATGCTCCTTGATGAAGCAACAAGTGCCTTAGACGCAGAGTCTGAAAGAGCAGTGGTGACTGCTTTGGAATCGATTAAACAGAATCAAAGTGGCAGCATTTCCAGAACGACACAGATTACAGTTGCACATAGGCTTTCGACAGTTATAAAGTCTGATACTATAGTTGTCATGGATAAAGGTGAAGTTGTTGAAACGGGTACACACTCGACACTAGTTGCAGCATCTGATGGAGTTTATTCAAGATTCTACAGACTCCAAAGTATGTCTAATCATTAACACATCTTTCGGCAACGCCAAAAAGCAAAAAAATCAAAAGGGCACTTCTAACAGTTAGGTCATAATAAAAGTTGGCTAGCAAGTAGCATGTACTATGTTTTTTATGTAATATTTCATGCAATTATTGCAGTTTAATATTTTCCTGCAACTTCCATCTCAAGAGCAAGACCCCGAACAAGTAAATATATCCAGGAAAAGTATGGAAGCCAATGTCGACTTTCAAATTTCAAAATAGACGCTATCTATGGTTTTAAGATCCTCCATTTCCATGCGAGTTGCGATTCCAAGATCAATGAAAAATGGCTGAAACAAATAAAAAAAGCATGTATAAACCAACACACCAGAGTAAGACTGCTGACAAGTAATCCAATTCAAAGAACCTGACATTCAAGCTTCTTCAGAGTGTCTTTTTATAAGCTTTTGCCATCCAGAATTCAGTCTGGTAGATCGTTCCAGAACTTAAGTAGGCTAGAAAGGTGAGAACCCGATCAGAGATATCTATTAAATCAATTCTAATAACTGAAAGATAAAGTTACTCCAGCACTAAAAAATAAGACCAAAAAATGAAATCTTTGGTAATACTCCTAGAGTAGCACAGGCTGATTGTAGTCGTAATCTACTTAAAATTAAATTATTTAGGCACCACTTCACT
Organism: Adenophora triphylla var. japonica; assembly: GCA_022495995.1. Classification (NCBI taxonomy): domain Eukaryota; kingdom Viridiplantae; phylum Streptophyta; class Magnoliopsida; order Asterales; family Campanulaceae; genus Adenophora; species Adenophora triphylla. The sequence continues at coordinate 14,253 of JAFEMH010006168.1, read as the reverse complement.
TGCTGTTCCCACGACCTATCCTCCCAGACGCACTACAACAAAGAAACAGATATTTGTTTCTTGTTATGCATCTGCCAGCCTCCAAATTCCACTAGCAAGTCCGCAAAGCATCTACGAATTAACAAGATATACAGTTCTCTATTGTCAATTTTATCAGGATTTAAGAGAACCAGGCATGAAAACGAGAAAGACAAATATCCCTTTATGTACGTAGAAGGAGCAGGGTTTAAATTCCCATCATGCTGTTTTAATATCCCAAAGATGACCTTATAAGGTAAATGCCCCTCCCCCCTCCCAAATTATCCGACTACTTCTGAACATCTGCTAATTACTACTCATTTGTTATACAATTGTATTAACTCCTCTCGTTGCAAAGTCCTCTGTATAAAAGTAAACATCTTGAAGGACAGTTCATTGTCCTTCAAATGTATTCATTTCAGGAGATTATTGCCCTCAAAATTGATCACTATTCTATAGCATAGCCTCCCATTCATATCCTAACTTATTTTTATGAGGGTAAAGTCAGATTACCATATACGTTTTTTAAACTTGCTTTAAAGACTAGGGATGCAAAAATAGGATTATTAATGAAGAGCAATTGACTCTTTAAACGACCAGAGGGAGAACTACATTGGAAATCAAAAAAAAAAAAAACTGCAAAATATAAAGCTTAAATAGACATTCACATGTAAAAGCATAAGCGATCCATTGCTTATGAATTAAAATTAAGATTGCAACTTTTCACCATAACCATTATATCAAATGGTTCAGGAAATGGAGGAAAAATTCTATGAAAAAAAGAAATAAAAGAATGTCAAGAAGATGACAGACATTATTTCAGGAATTCCAGAATTCAAAAGCGATCAGGGATCTGTGAACTGCATATTTGACTCTCCTGCATGTCTCGAGCATTTCGGTAGCAGCAGGAAACCCATATCTAAGTAATGAATTAGCCAAGTAAGACAGGAAGTTCCAAGGAGTAGAATCAAATTGAAACACCCAAAGCGACTTCATAACACATAACTACTGCTCAAACTTGTTTATATGAATAGAAAAGCATGTACTTACATCAGCAGGATCTAAGATTAATAGGTTGTATTGCCTCATTCTTTTGCAACTACATTTGACTTGAATTCCAACAATGGTTCTTGAATGACCATCATGCTGGAAATATAAAGGCCTGCTCAATAACGTGTCTGGATTAAATTAGAGCAAAGGATACAGTCTAATAAGTAGAAATGCATTCATGCACCAAGAAAATAATAATCAAGAGCATGAAAAAACTATTGGGAACTAAATTTGTTGCCAATACTGATTATTTTACAGTAAAATGTGATTTCAGCTGAAAAATAGTTCCAAGAAATAAATTTAGTTCCCAATACAATACAAGTAACAGCTGAAAAAATAATTTTACATTTCAGAAACAGCGATCACGATAAACGACCAAAGGCTCACTCAAGTTGAGAGTTGAGTCAAGTTGAGAAACAGAAGAACGACCCATGAACCAGAATTATCCGCTAGGCTCATTCTAACTTGATCGAATCAAAGTCATCAAATAGGCTGAAAAAATTGTTCTGTGTTTTTATAAATTAGTCTTCCTTTCAAATAAATATTCATACAAACAATGGATGATCCTGAACTTCATCCTTTCCAAGCAGATTGGCAAACTTATAATTCATCCTTGCGACATGTTCCACTCTTAGAGAGAAGGAGATCTTTCATTTCTTTATAAACCCTCAGCTCTTCCAATGCGTCGGAAGAGTAACAGCTAGAATCTTGTCGTAGAGGAGGCGCTGTTCTCAGCATGTGAACAAGTGCACCAACTGCAGCTTCTTGTGATTTTTTGTTCATTGAGAATGCATGTGATGTGATTTCCGATGATTTCTTCCCACCCTGATTCTGACTGTTAAATACAAATACATTTTTTTAAAAAGAACATATAAAATGAGAGTAATTTCATAGCACGGTTAACAATGTTCAAAAGAGAACTTTTCGGGTATGCAACACAGCATGTACATCTATAAAGCCCAAAATCAACATAACCCCCTTCAACTAAAACAGTGCAAAGGTTTCCTGGAGTAAAATCCATAAGCATCAGCAAGTCAATGATCAGGAGAGGGAGGGAGGACGAGAGTATGCAAGCATTATAGAGCATACGCCTATCACACTTTTGACGCGTTGTACTTTCATGAAACTTCGGTTTAACCAGTCATGTATTTTTTAACACTTTTAACCATTCTACTTTAGATATGCATTCGCTGTCTTATAAAATCGATTTTTTTGGGGGGGATAATGAGTATCTAAAGTAGAATGGTTAAAAGTGATAAAAACTACATGAGTGGTTAAAACAGCTTCATGAAAGTATAGCTGGTCAAAAGTGTAATAACCCTAGAACATAGGCATACTCGTTGATATGAGCATGCACACAAGTCATTATGATAGTAACATTACCCAAAATGCACAACATGAAAGCTTTAACCAGTATCAGCAAGTATGATATGCTTAAACGACGATGACAAAAATAAGTACTAGAAAGTAGAAACCTTGTCTAACGGACACAAGCAATGTAAGCCCGTAGCCACCTTGATAATATGGGGATTCTATTTTTTATTTTTTATTTATTTTATTTTATTTTATTTTGTTATTTTATTATTTTTTATTTATTTATTTATTTATTTATTTATTTTTATTTATTTATTTATTTTTTTTATTTATTTTTTTCACGATAACATATGAGGATTCATGTTAGCCGACCCCAAATTATTTTGGGACTAAGGCTTTGTTGTTGTTGTTGTTGTTGTTGTTGTTGTTGTTACCCAACCACTTACAGGTTTGGATACACAAAATAGATTCCAAAACTGTCACAAACCCTAGTTCCTCCCACCCCACCCCACCCCCCGAACACGTTCTGTGGTTGATCCAGGACTCTAGAAGCCACACACAGTTCAGGCCTTTTAAAGTTAGATACTCTTCCAAAGGACCCCAAGTTATGGAACTTTCAAATGTCGCTAGCTACAGTCTAAATCTATTATCTATCCTCTATGTAAATTCCATAGCTACGAGTTTCCAATGTTGTTCTAATTCTAATTTGTTTAAACAATGCGCTAAAAGAGAAGGCAGCTGGTTGGTAAGTCCTCATTTAGTAGGGAGAAGTGCCAGAAAAGATAACTTAAAACATTAGATTGAGTTTTAGAAGCAGTATGAAAGCATTTATTGCAACTGCTCAGTGTTCCCACAAGTAAGGAGCTCAGTTGCAAGAATAGAAGCCAATGTAACCTTTAAGTTTTGGGGAGCAGATATTTATTTCCATTAAAACTGCTAACAATTTTAGGTTCCCACTTTTCTGCAACTGGATCACGTGTTCAGGATGCCACGAAAATAACCAGGATGAATTCGAAATCGGGGGAGGGGGGATGTGCATTTGATACTCAGCCTATTTTGTGATTTTCTACGTTTGTGACAGAAAGTTATATTTTGTAGTTTCACTGTTTCAAGTGATGGTTTTAGCAAAAAAGAACCCGATATTGAGCATTTTGACTTTTGTTATCAAAGGATGCTAGAGCATCAGATGGTCCAACAGCACAGCCAAAAATGAAGGAATATGCAGCAGTACTATAGGAAAGAAAAGAATATACTTTAAGCTAGTAGTATTCAAGTAAGTCCCCTAAAATATCACTTCAACGAAATTCATGCAAGAAATTCCACTTTCTTTTTATTTTCCTTCTTTTCACTTTATATTTGATTACTTTAATTTTCCGAAAACAACTCCGTCCAACCAAATGGAGCCAAAGGGAAAGGGATGTAACATTCAAAAATCAACAATATGATTATATTGGAAATGTCCATCCATCAGTCCAGTTAGTTATTTCAAAACATGGTTCCTAATTAAAAAATGCTCTTTCCATGACCATAAAAAGAGGACACATGGTACGTCTAAAGTTCTTAGACTATCCAATAAAATGATTTAACTCTTCTGCACGTAGTATTCACCATGGGCACAATCATATGTAGAAACCACCACAACCAGTGCAATTATTGGAGAATTACCAAAGTGCTCGAAAATTTCCCCTTAGTTTCAATGACATTAAACTAATGAATCAAGCAAGGAAATACCTGGTTGGAGAATCAGATGGATCCACATCATCAACAATAAATGGACATGAAAAGTCAATATCATCCAAATCATCAGGGATAGATAATCTACTAGAGCTCCTAGAAAATCCAATGCGGGGTGAGCCACTAGATGATAGCAACCCTGAAAACCTCCCTGAATCATCTTTACTGTCTCTTGACATCTACAAAGAAAATGAACCTCAGTAAGAATTGCAAAAGATGGAGATAAAAACCACAATGAATGTGTAGATAACAAATATCAGCTGGTTCAGAAAAGGAACCCACCTTCTGACCAAGGCCTGAACTCAACTCCCCAGCCCTTGACATCTCTGATTTTCTCAATGACCTGATTCCAGATGGAGACTCCTGTGATGAAGTATCATACTTTGTGCTTCTGGGAGATGGAGGAGGAAGAGAATTTCTGTTTGGATCTGACAAATTTGGAGAAAGGTATCTAGGACTTCTGCCCATCATTGGATGAGGTATACTCACTGGGGCAGTATCTGAACGCAGACGAGATTGTGCATAATTTCCGCTGGAAAGGTAAGTTGGGGGAGATGGGGAAGTTGATGGTGAGAATGGAGGTGAAAGCTGGTATTCATCAAAGCTGTTCCTTCTCTGGTTAGTTGGTGGTCTATGGTTTTGGTTCCTATGACCAAATATATCAGTAGGTGAAGAAGATAAATCATATCTCCCAGCATATGCAGGTGGTGATCCACCATGGTTTTGGTTATATGGTAATGGGGGTCCCTTATGAATGCCACTAGTCCAGCTATGTGGGCGTTGGAATGGTGATGAAGGTGACTGCATCCCTCTTACTGGAGAGTATGATGTGGCAAGCACACCCTTGTTCTTGGAAGGGAAAGCCCTCATTGGGTCAGTGGCAGGGCTACCTATATAATCTGTAATAATCTGTGGTGGAAATGATGTTGAAGTCTCCAAATTGAAATCAGAAAGGCTTTCCCGATATTTTACGGACACAGACAGACGTCCTTGCTGGGCATCTATGGGGGAAAAGGTATATTGCTCCATCACTTCTTCCTCTGCCCTCGTAAATGGAGCACTAAAGGAAGAAACCTTGTAATTTATATCAAAATCACTAACCCTACTCGATACAGATAGCTTTCGGAAGGCTCGATAGGCCGGAAGGAGCCTCATCATTGAATAAAGAGACCGTAAAAGAATAATTGACTTTTTGTATATTTTCTTGTAAGAAGCAGAAGATTCAACAACTGGAGGAAACGGTGTTTTTGGAGACTCATACTGAAGAACCCACCTCTCCACAACTGTCTCAACCAATGTCCCATACCCTGAAGTAATACACTTACCACTTTGGTCGGACAAAGAACTAGGCATATCTTGAACAATTATAATGTCAATTATCATCGGCTCCATCAAGTTTCTGTGCCAAAAATTCAATTTATCCAAAGCAGCAGGACGATCACCTAATACTAAATTGAACCATTTATCAGTCTTCTTCACTTGAGAGCTGCGACCACTTGGCCGGATAGAAGGAACCCTAGAATCCAGTATAATATGCAAGCCTTTCAGAAGAAACTGCGAAAGTATCTGCTCAAACCGTCCATATTCAACATGGGCATGGTTGTGGAAGTCCATTTCTCCCTATGCAACCAAATTAAACCTCCTTTTCTACCGCCACTCCTCTTTCTATAACTCAAAGTAGGTAATCTCAAAAAATCAACAAATTCTCAAGTTCAATGCGCAGAAAATAATCCGGTCTTCATAAATACAACTCCTGCCTCTATCTCAGCTTGGTTTTCTCAAATAAAACAGAAATGAACAGATTTCAGGATATACAATAATACTACTTCAGATATTTATTTACAGAAAAACGTAAATCCTCCAGCAAACAGGAGCTCGATTGTTGTATTTGCACCTGAAATAAAGTCACAAATGAACTTAAAAATTGGTGAATTTCACTTCAAAAGATCAAACATTAACAAAAACTAAAAAAAAATTATCATCAGATTCAGGATTCGGAGATATTCATAAAATGTAATCAAAAAATGCCACAAAGCAAGTTGATTCAGCAACAGATCATGCTCAAACCAGTTTGCATGAACAACGACAGGATTCCACAATCAATTAATCAACAGAAAATTCTTAATAAATGCACATGAATCGACTAAACCCAACAATTCTACCACAAATAACATAAAAATTTCCAAAAAATCTACGAATAACACAAATTAGCAGGACTTACAGGAATGGCGGGTGTTGGGATGAGATCAAAATCGAAAGCCGAATCGGATAGCGTGGAGATTATGAACTGGTTAATCTTTTTGATTACTTGAGGGATTAAATTTTGTAATCAGTGTTTATCAATTCAGGCGCGTTTTGGAGAGGGTTTTTTGACTTTCTTTTTTTTGTTCACATTACCAAATTTATAGTCACATTAGAGCCGTCAATTTTCAAGCCATCCCTACTCGCCGTACAAATGTAACGAGATGGGAGTATATTATAATCACTTACTCCCTTATAGAATGCGAATGCCTTGGCTTTGAGCATGCGCGTAAATAAATTAAGAAGGAAGTATTATATTGAAAGTGATGTGAGTGTGAAAGTAAAATAGGAGAGAGAATGAGTGAAGAAAATAGTAAATTATAATGGTGTTGTGAGTATAAAAATAATGTAGGAAAGAGAATGAGTGGAGGAAATAGTAAAGATTTCTTTTCATTTTAGGAAATATGCACGTAGGTTTGAAACGTCCAAAATGACAAAATGTGCACGTAAGTGTGGAATGAAGGGAGTATAGTAGTGAGACTATTTTATAAATTTAAAAAGTTTTTATCAAGTTGGATTGCTAAATACTCCCTCCGTCTCAGGAAAAGTGTCACCCTTTTGGGGGTGGCACGTAAATTAAGGAAAAAAGTGAAAAAAAAATGTTGTGAATGTAATTTGAAAATAGGAGAAAGAATTAGTGAGGGAAATAGTGAATTTAAAAAGTGTTGTGAGTGTAATTTGAAAAGAGGAGAGAATTAGTGGAGAGAATAGTTAGTGGGATAATAGAATATTAATAAAACATTTCCTTTTTAGGAAAGATACGCTTCAAACTGAAGGAGTTGATATTGTAAGTGAGGCTCCCGCCTCACTTAAAGCCATGCGCCCGCCTCAGTTTCTCCTTGCCTTGTCTGAAGTCTCGGCATCCCATGCGGCCGCCTCCTCTTGTTCCAGGCGCCCGCCTCACTCCTCTGCATCAGTCATGCTTATTCAACTTCAGTTCATGCACAGCCGTGTCTCTTCATTTTTGGTTAATGTATCTTTTATTTATGCCTCTTGATTTTTAAGCTTTTGAACTAGATTTCCATGTATATAAATAGTTGTATTGTGTAAATGAATACATCAGTGAATACATCAGATAACTTCCATCTCCTCTCATTTTTATCATGGTATCAGAGCTCGTTACGCTCTAACGCTTTCTCTTTGGGAATTCGGCATAGACCCATCATGACTAAAGATAATAGAGTCACGATGGATGTAATGTCCCCCCATTATAACTCAATGTTCCAGCGAGACAAAGGATTGCATCATAGCATTTCTGAAGATGAAAAACAGAAACGAATCGTTGCGTCCAAAGAGTTGGAAATGGAGGCTGCTATCTTCCTGGCACACGCGGCGGTCAACGAGTCAGACCCGGTTGTGCGGCCCATTGCGCGTGCAAAGCGACTCTGCGGACAAAAGGCCTCACAGCCAATATCGCTGGGAAGACTAATAATACAAATACTTGGATTATTGACTCTGGAGCAAGTGAGCACATAACTTGCAACGAGTCGATGATAAAGAATCAAGTCAGAACGGGGACGGAGGCACCAGTGAAGATTCCCAATGGCGATATGATATCTGTCAAGGGCATCGGCGATGCAAAGCTCCCGAACGGATTAAATATTAATCATGTTTTAAATATACCAGCTTTTCAATGCAATTTATTGTCTGTTAGCCGATTAACCAAAGACTTGAACTGTTCTCTCACCTTCTTTTCGGATTTTTGTGTGATACAGGACTTAGCTTCGAGGAATTTGATTAGAGTGGGCAGATGCAAAGATGGTCTATATCACATGGAACCGGTTGCAAAGGAACAGACAGTGATGGCAGCAACAGTTGACACACGGCTATGGCACAAGAGAATGGGACATACTTCAGTCTTTGATTCTTGGCGTATTGATAACTCTGGTGAGGGAAAGGAACATTGTGACTCATGTATTCGAGCCAAAATGACAAGACTCCCTTTTTCGGTTAGTAGTATCCAGACCAAGTTTTATTTTGATCTCATACATTGTGAGATTTGGGGTGGTTACAAAACTCCTTCTTTCTCGGGTGCACATTATTTTTTGACTATTGTGGATGATTTCAGTCGGGGAGTATGGGTATTTTTTATGAAGCATAAATATGAGGTTCATCACTACCTTACTATGTTTTGCAATATGGTGAATACTCAATTTGATAGAAAGGTCAAACGCATTAGGAGTGATAATGGAGGTGAATTTCAGTCACTACTAATGTTAGAATATTATGTTAACCATGGAATTTTACTTGAGACATCTTGTACCGACACTCCACAACAAAATGGAGTTGTCGAACGCAAGCATCGTCACATTTTAGAAATGGCCAGAGCCTTACGTTTTGAGGCAGGTTTGCCAAAGAAATTTTGGGGAGAGTGTGTTTTGACTACGGCTTATATAATTAATCGTTTACCTTCCAAAGTTGTGGAAAATAAAACCCCTTACGAGATTTTACTCCAAAAGAAACCTTGTCTTGATCATATGCGTATTTTTGGATGTTTGGTTTACGCCAAAAATAACAAGAAAGGGGGAGACAAGTTTGATGCTAGAGGCAGGCCATGTGTGTTTGTTGGGTATCCTTATGCGCAAAAGGGATATAGAGTTTTTGATTTGGAGTCTAAAAAGATCTACACATCTCGTGATGTTAAGTTCGTGGAAAATGTGTTTCCTTTCAAAAATATGCAAATGCATTCAAAGCCAGAAGTAGATTTTTTTGCCAGAAAAAGGAACGAGGAATTGGAAGAGGATATCATGGAGTTTGAACAAGTACAAAGAGAGCGGACCGATCAGGACGGATGGTGAACGGAGCGATGAAACAACACATTGCAAGTGCAATGGTTGGCGAGTTAGGCATTCGTAATCTTCATGCGCCAACTTGAGGGAGAGTGAAGGAGTTGATATTGTAAGTGAGGCGCCCGCCTCACTTAAAGCCATGCGCCCGCCTCAGTTTCTCCTTGCCTTGTCTGAAGTCTCGGCATTCCATGCGGCCGCCTCCTCTTGTTCCAGGCGCCCGCCTCACTCCTCTGCATCAGTCATGCTTATTCAACTTCGGTTCGTAAATGCCGTGTCTCTTCATTTTTGGTTAATGTATCTTTTATTTATGCCTCTTGGTTTTTAAGCTTTTGAACTAGATTTTCATGTATATAAATAGTTGTATTGTGTAAATGAATACATCAGATAACTTCACCATCTCCTCTCATTTTTATCACAAATGGGACGCCATTTTGGATAAAAAGTGACGGAAATCCTGGGACGACGGAGGGAGTATTAATCTTATATTTCAATTAAATGTTTTGGTATTATCTTAGATTTTAAATTTTAGTTTTATAATATTAATATCTCCATGTCTCATATTATCCTGCGTCCCGAGATAAAATGAAACGGAATGAGAATTTTCAATTTCGCAAAACAATTCGGAATGTCGCGTCTCTCGTCCCATAAAATTACGGAATTTCATATTCTATCTCTTTCTAGTCAACATACGGAGGGTATAAAATAGTGGGAAAAATGCATCGGGCTAATTATTGAAACGCTAAGTTACAAATTGGGCCCCTCATGTGTGTTTTTGAATTTCGGTTGGCCTATTAACTTTATGTTTTAACAATATTTCCCCTTTTGATTAAAAAAATTGTTCCTCCTTCCACTACTTTTTGAGTTTTTTTTTCATTCAAACAATTCTACAGAATTGGGCCCCTCAACTCAACAGTATAAACTTAATAACCCCTCCGTCATAAAATGAGAGTGAATGTTTAAACAAAATTAAATTTGTTTTGATTAAAAACAATTAGAAATTTTTATTTTTTTTTGAATATTTAGCTTGAGATGAATATAAAATAATGAGTCGATCTCTGGAGAAACGCGTTTCTCGGAGAAACGCGTTTCTCGGAGAAACGGGGCAACGTTAGTCGCGCGACTAACTTAGACACACAACTGGATATCACTTTCATCAGTTTCTGGATATCCAAAACATTGAATATGGATATCCAGAAACTGATTAAAGTGATATCCAGAAATCAAATATTTTTTCTGGATATCCTTTCCAAAGCTTCTGGATATCCATATTCAATGTTCTGGATATCCAGAAACTGATGAAAGTGAAACCAAATATTTTGTATGTTTTTTTGGATATCCTTTCCAAAGTTTCTGGATATCCATATGCAATGTTCTGGATATCCAGAAACCGTGAAAGTGATATCCGGTTGTGGCTAAGTTAGTCGCGCGACGAACGTTGCCCCGCTTTTCATACGCGACAGAAACGCAGTTTCTCTCTCCAGATTTTGTGTAAAATAATTCATGTATTAAATGAAAATAGCAATATAAAATTCAAAATGAGCTCGAATCAAATTAATTGGCATATATAATGTAATGTTCAGAGAACTAAAAGAAATCAAAAGATATTAGCATCATATAAATGCAGAAGATGGAAACACACGCAAATTCATTAAGTATTTGCTTGCAGGCCGCCCTCAAAAGTTATAGGAGATTAAATGTACGAGTGAATATTGAATATTGGGTCCCTAATATTTAAAAAATTAATACAAAAAATATAATATATATATAAGTACTTTTTATATACAAATTAAAGTTTTACAAAATTAAGCAATAAAATTCAAAAATAATTTATTACATTGATCATTATTTTTCGACACAACTTTTTTTTTCTTTTTATCAGAAGCTATATACCTAATGGGCCTAGATAAAATGGGGTCCTCCAAAATTTGAGGGCCTGTGCAAAAGACCCTCTTGCACCATATAAAAGTCGGCCCTGCGTATTTGTTACATTAATATTATTATTTTTAAGCAAACAAAATACAAATTTTTATTAATAAATTTTTAGAAGACGGCATTGCACAACACTCACTCGAGGGTTCATTCAAAAGTTGATGATTTATATGAAGACATGCAGTCATCGACAAATTATCTACAACAATGAAAATGCATAACTCATATCAAATAGTGAAGCTTAATCTTGAACCAACAAATATCCATTGAACACCCTACGAAAGTTGGCATGTGATACCCAAATGTAGCTACAAGCAGGGGCGGAGCCGGGGGGCATGTCCCCCCCCCCCCATTCCAGCGGCGGAAGTGCAGTGGAAATTTTTTTTTTTTTTGCCCCCCCCCCATATTTTTTGTTATATATAATTAACTTCAAGATTAACACCAGGTGAGTGGTGTGGTTCAAATAGAAGGGCTGAAGTTAAAGTCTTTGGTGTTTTCTTTCAAATTCATGTTCAAGCCTTCGTTTACCTACATTTTCAATTAATTTTATTTGTTCCTCCATCTGCTATTCTCTCTCTCTCTCCATTTCTTTCTCTTAACAGCTTTTGTTTTTCTTTTCTCCTAATTTCCTCACATTTTTTCAATCTTAATTAATTAGTTAGGCTTTTCCCCATTTTTTTTTTGTTTTTGGTCTTCCTATTATCCCAAGTTTAATTAGCAAATTTGAATTTCTTTTTTGTACGAGTAATATATTTTAATAAATTGTTTGCGTTAAATACTTCAACATTATTTCAATCGTTCTTTGAATTACTTACTTTTATCATTTTTGTTAACTTTCTTAATTCTTTACATTTTTAACTAAAATACATTGTATTTCATGGATCCGACCCATTTTTTACTTGTCCGACCCGATTTTTTTTTTTTCCGGGAGCGCTGCCCCCGAACCCCCGTGTAATCTTGCCCCCCCCTCTCGGGCAATTCCTGGCTCCGCCCCTGGCTACAAGTAAAATATGGGAATGACCCGATAGTGGCCTTCAAAAATCCATGCATGGAAAAAAATTTGCTTCAAAATACGAAAATGTAACGTATTTGGGTAGTCAATAAATGTTAAACCAAACATATCAAGCATTGCAACAATATGAAATACTAACACACACAAATGCTCTCAACATAACGAAGAGAACGAAAAGACTTTTAACAAATGATAGAAAACATGTAATATAACGAGAAACAGGTGAAGATGATGATTTTGTTAAAATTTCATTAACATTACAAATCAAATGTAAACTAAATCACCAACAAAATTTGATGCTATCATAAGAAAATTTGGTTGCACAGGAACTGAAATGCAGTGGATACTTCGGTTGTTTCCTCTCCGATTACTCGCCTACACACAAAGAACACACGTCAGCTAGGCCGGGGGTGGCTCCGGCGTACCCCCTCCGGCGTGAGAATAAGGTTAGATGGACAAGGAAGAAGGTATATCAATGGAAGCTTAGAGAGAGAGAGTAGAGAGAGAGACATACCCTTTAAATAACACTATTCATCCTTTATATACTCCCAAGCCTCCCATGTGCCTTGCACATGGGGGGGACACTTGTCAATCATCCAAGGAAAGACTCCCAACCAACCTCAACTTAGTGGGATTTCACTATTCACCTTGTCACATCAGTCATCCATCACTAATACTTAGGGTTAAGGGCGCAGGCGACAATCGACACAACGTCCTGATAACGCTCAGAGTCCCATGTCGTATTGGCGACAACCCTAGCCAAGGCGGCAACATCTGTCATGCCGCCCTAACCCAGGTAGCCTGCGGACAACATACTCCCCTTATTCCCACATTCATCAGGCCTGCAAGGGCTCGACCATGTTTCTCGCATGGCCCTACTGCCCGCAAAACCGTACTCCCACGCTCCTCCTTGCCTGGGCCTTATCATAACCCATGGAGCTTACTCCTTTAATGTCGCCCCATGCGGGAAAATTTCCTTGGACGGCCCAGGTCCAGTGGGCCTGGCCCACAACTAGCTATTGGGCCTGATTTCCTATTATTCGGGCCCAATCTATTTTATATGATCGCATCAGAAGCCCCCAAGTTCAAGCCTTGGACTATTTATGGTCCGGGCGAGAACTTTCGTTAATGTCGCATGATTCTCGCAGCTTTTTGCTCGCATAGGCGAGGAATAGGATTTGCTCGTCACCTATGTGACACGTGTCGTAATGGGGGTGAGCCGGACGGTTCTCGGCGGCCGTGATGCACCTGCCTTGGGAAACGAAAGTCGTCTCTTTTTTAAATGTTCACATAATAATGGGGGAAATTTCAAAAATCACACCCCCTTTTAATTACCTCTCAAATCCCCTAAACACTTTCCCACTCCTTACATTTTCGGAGTTTAAAAACCACTTCACCATCATCTTAAAGCATCCTTCACTTCCCACGTAATCAGAAGACACCCACTTTCAGGTGACCCTATGCCTTCCGATTTCTCTTGCATACTGCTGGAGCGTTTCCAAGGAATTTCAGAGGAGGAGGCAGGTGGGCGTATAGAGCTTTCCAGAGCTCCCTTTTCGCCTACTTCTTCAAACTTTTCTTCCGGTTTGCGGCTTTCTCGAGTAATTATTTTTTAATTTTGAATTCCAGCATGAATTCTCGCCTGACAATTCTTGCTTGAATTCTTGCTTTGAATTCATCGCTTTTGTGGGTTTTTGTTTTCATAAATAGCCAAGTCGTTTTCCAAAACCCGTTAAACTGTGGTTAGAGCGCAATGGGTGGGGGAGGGTTTTTAGAAAAGAGAGATAAGGGCATAGGGGCCTGAAGTCTCACTTGCGGATCTTCAGCTTTCGTGGTTTAGGCGACATGAGTTTAGATGTCGCCCTTTCCTCTTTTCCCACGAACACCCGAGTCCCACGGGCACACTTTCTACACAAAAATTATACTCCCCCTCAGCCCGCCTGTGACATCTATCTTTCCTTAGATGACTCGATTTTTCTCGGGTACTATCATGGTAAGCTCCCCCAATTTACTTGGTCCTCCCTTCTATTCACATGTCATGAAGTCTTCTTCAAACTCAACTTCTACAACCATGATGTCTCCGGATACCCTAGCGGCCGAGACCTT